>PVKV010007776.1:11519-93256 GCA_004027835.1 Alouatta palliata
CCCGCAAAAAAAAAAAAAAGGGGGGGGGGCATAAGACAGAACTGGAAAAGTCTTGTCTTCTAGAACCTCTAACAAAAAAATTAGTTAATATTCTACATATTAAATATAACTATCCCAATCTCCTACTATTACGTAATATGTAAGTATTTTCTCTGAATCAAAGCTTTCACACTGATATGAATCCACAGCTTTGACTTGGTCAATGATAGCTATGGCCACTGGTTGCTGACCTGATCCCTTAACTACTTACTGCTCTTGGACTAGCAGCCAGTCTAATAATTACATGTAAATATCTGTCCCTTCAGAAGCCAAAATACAAAGTTTTTTAACCCAACAAACCGATAGCAGATGGCTGCAAGAAACCAACTGGTAGTTCTGTGAACTGGTACAATTTTTGGGGAAATAATTTGACAATTTACATCAAAAACCATTAAAAAAAATTCCTATCCTCTAGTAATCCAGCTACTGGGAATTCACCCTAAGAAAATAAGTAAATATATAAAAAGTGATACACATACACACACACACACACACACACACACACACACACATTCGTTACAGTACTCTAGTATATTCACAAGAGCAAAACATATAAATATCCTATATCCAATAATAGGGAAATCTTAACTGCATCAAGTTTATGGACTATTAGATAGACTATACAATAATAAAATGCAGCAACATTAAAAGAGTTATAGAATAATTATGGATGCAAAGTACACAATAAGATAAGAAGAACCCGACTTTCTCAAGACAGCAGAAGAAAAAAGGAGGAACATAAAAATAATACTAACAGTTTCACATAATCTGAAGATAATAAAGTTATATGCACAATATAAAGACGAGGGCCATTTGTTTTGCAAAACGTTAGTCTTCTTTCTACTTTTTTTTTTTTTTTTTTTTTTTTAGACAGAGTCTTGGTCTGTCTGCCAGGCTGGAGTGCAGTGGCACAATCTTGGCTCACTGCAACCTCCACTTCCTGGGCTCAAGCAATTATCCTGCCTTAGCCTCCTGAGTAGCTAGGATGATAGGTGTGTGCCACCAGGCCCAGATAATTTTTGTATTTTCAGTAGAGACAGGGTTTCACCAAGCTGGCCAAGCTGGTCTTGAACTCTTGACCTCAGGTGATCCGCCCACCTCAGCCTCCCAAAGTGCTGCCATGACAGGCATAAGCCACCATGCCCAGCCCTTCCTTTCTTAATGAAAACAACTGTAGCACAGTTTAACTGTGCAATTTTTTCTTCGTAAATTTCCTTTAATAAGAAAACAGTTCACTGAATTCCAAATTAACACTATTTCTTTTATAGACCTCCATCTTCAAGGGCTTACACTCCAGGACGCTACTCCCCTACCTCAGAGAGAATGCTTTAAGTTGTGCTCTGAGCACCTGAGAGAAAAGAGCTAAGAGTAACGTGAAAAATCATCCACTTCTGCAATCGTGCTCAGCCAAGCAGGTTGTTATGCCTGAGCTTGCAGTTTTGCTTACATATCACTTGTGACTATATCCAAGAGACCGGCAAAATCTGAGTGTCACATAAGTGTGAAATGCCTACCAATTCACTTTTCAAGGCCTGCCTAAAAGGTTTAATGTGTGATAAATCCATTAGACTATAATCCTAAGCAAGTCAACTAATGTTATCACAATTCCAAAGCTATGACTACAGACACCTGGAACATTAAAGGTCCTGAGAAAATGCATTACTGTGATTAATGAAGCATGCAGGCAGTTTCCACACAAAGGGAGCAGAACAAATATTTGTTCCATACATGGACAGATACATGTTTCTTCAGGATACGAACTCAGGCTGTTTAATAATCACTAGAGACTGCTTTGAGAAATGTGTCAACATATCACACATTTCAGACAATCATCACTAAGATGAAGCTATTATGTAACAGAAAATGTTTCCTAACATTCGAGGCCACACAACTTTAAAACGCTACTTTAAATGTCACCGTCCTTTTCCTTCTATAAACCTTTACAAGGCAAAAAAATCAACCTTCTGAAACCCTAGTGCCTCTGGAAGAACTCCAAACCCAGAAGCAAGCAAAACAACGCTTCAGTGTTGAAGAACAGCTGAGAGAACAAGGCCAGCAGCTGGAAACAGTTTAAGGACAGATGTCAACGCTCCTGTGACTGGAGGGCCACTGGCAAGAAACAGAGAGGCACTGCCATTGGATAGTGATGTCTGTAAAAGGCCAAGCTTTCTCTCAAAGAAAGGGAAAGGCCAGAGGATGCTGCCAATTAAGAACACAGAAGAGCTACAGGACCAGGAGGCAAGCCACAGAGAGCTGGAGAGGAAAGGAGAGGCAGAGGGCCAGGCAGCCTCCCTCTCAACGCTGCTGGCCTTTCCTTCTGCTGGTACTGGGCACCCCCTGCACATGCGAGGGGAAGGGAAAGGGAAAGGAACAGGCGCCCGGAGTCCTATGCCGCAAAGCTCCCAGGGCAGCTCTTCTCTAAGTGGGCCTAGGAAACAACTGCATTGGGTTTACCTGGATGCCCACCTCAGGCCTAAAATCCACAGTCTCTGGGCATGGGGCGCCTGGACTCCAGTGATTCTTTTGCTGAGAAAAGAACCCGAGGGAATTTCCTCCCAATGACGTTCCATATAAAACAGACTATGAGGGGACAACAGGGAAAGATGCCTTTCACATGCTGTCCTAATGCCAACACTTGTCTCCTCTTCATCGTCAAAGACCTAGAAATAGTTGTGTACACTGGACTCCATTTCCTACCTACCTTCCCTCTTCTCAACCCAGTACTTTCATGTGTCACTTAAAGAAAGAGCTCTGAGAAATGTGAAGGCAATTTCATCACTGTGCAGCCATCGCAGTGCACTTACACAAACCTAGATGGTCTGGTCTCCTACACACCCAGGCTCTACGGTACAGCCTATTGCTCCTAAGCTACACACCTGTCCAGCACTCGACTGTCCTGAAAACTGCAGGCAACTGGAATGCTGCAGTAAGCATTTGTGTATGTACACACAGCCAGACATAGAAAAAGTACAGTAAAAGTATGGTACAAAAGATTTTAAAATTGGTACATAGCTATTACCCTGAATAGAGCTTGCAGGACTGGAAGCTGCTCTGGGTGGGTGAGTGAGTGAGTGAGGCGAGTAAGTACACTGCACAGAACACTCACGGAACAGGACATTACTGACATTACTATCACAGTACTGTGGACACAATACGCACACTACATTAGCCTAGGCCTACACAGCTGCCCAGAGTCAGGACCATCAATGTCACTGTCTTGCGCCCGCACATCCTGTCTCCATGACACAAGGAGGTGTCATCTCCTAAAAGATCTCCTTTTTCTAGACCACTTCCTGAAGGACCTGCCTGAGGCCGTTTTAACCTTTTTTATAAGGAGAATACTCTCTCAAATAACAATAAACAATATAGTGCAGTAAATAAAGCAGTAACATAGTTGTTTGTTATCAAGTATTATATACCATAGTTAATTTAGGTGCTATACTTTTATATGACCGGCAGCATAGTCGATTTGTCTACACCAGCATCACCACAAACAGGTAAATAATGTGTTTCACTATGACACTACATTACCAGGCAACAGGTGTTTTTCAGCCCCATTATAAACTTATGGGACCACTGTCATGTATGTGGTCCATCATTGATCAAAACGTCATTATGTGGTACATAACTATATAACTGATGTCCATGCCTGAGCATATATGTGAAACTACTCTTGCAAAAGAACCCTTTCCAGGCCTTACCTTACTCTCTGCCTTCATTTATTCATAAATTTTTTGACTCACTACAATATGAACTTGAAGAAAAACATCAGTTTACTACCAAAGAATTTACATAAAGCAACATGTAAGACTATTCACCATTCTTTAATACACTCTACTCCCTTGGACTCCACTGGTTTCCCCCAGTCTTTCTGGAGGTTCCTCTTTAGGCAACTCTGTCCAGTTTTGAGCTATATCAGGAAACACAAGAGTCACTGCTTCAGGGAACTTTCAGTTCGAGAACAAAAATACCAATTATGATATGACGGTTTCAATAATAAACTAGGACACAGGACACTGAGGATACTGAAATCTGCCTGGACAAGTTTAGAGGCATCAGGGACATGGCAATGGTTCAGCTAGAATTGAAGGCACATAGGAGATGGGTGTGGAGACAAGTGGAAAGAAGATATTCCAGACAAGAAGTCTGTACATACCAAGCCATGAAGTCCCAAGAAGAATTGTAACAACTCCTTCCTAATCTTATTTCTAAGTATACGCATTTGCGCACCTCCCTGCAACCCAAAATTGGAACTGTCTCACTTTTTCCTCTCTTTATAGAAAAAAAGACTAGAAAAATACATGTTTTTGCAGCTATACCTTGTTGGTGGAATGAGTGGTTATTTTATCCTTAAAATTTTCTATTGTTAAGTATAAATTATATTATCTTATAATCTTAAAATATCAAAAAGGCGAAAAGGAATCTTGAAGTATTTCTGAGACAATATGAGTTGGAAATAACAGGAAGGAAGACCAAGCAGGCAGGAGGAGCTAGATTACAGATAGCCTTAAATGCCATCCATGCTAAAAGAGTTTAGATTCCATTCTATAAATAGGAAGGGAACTGAAAAAATTTGGGCAGGCTAGTAACATGTCTACATATACATGGCAGAAACTCAGTGGAGAAAAGGATGGGGGCAAGACAGGAGCTCGAAGACAAATACAGAATTTACTGCAAAGGTTCAAGTGAGAGGTGACAAATGTCTAAATTCAGATAACAGCAACAAACAAGATGATGAACAAACAATGATTAGAAGGTAGCTAATGAGGGATCTGCTATTTATTTGGAGAAGGATGGGAGAAAAAGGAATTTATTTTTAAATAAAGAAGATGTAAGAGGGAGAATGGGGTTACGGGAGAAAATGAAGTTTTAGAAAGGTAGATTGTGAAGTCTAGGGAAGATGCCTATTGGGAAGCTAAGACATGAGTCAGGATCTCAGGAGATAAGTCAGTTAGGGTCACAGACATAAGGGTTGTCGTAATATAGGTGTCAAAGTTCTGAAAATGGATTCAATTGGGAAGAAAAGAATACTTAGGAAGAAAGGAGAGTTGGGGGCAAACTTGAACAGGTGAAGACACAGGAAAGAGAAAAGGTAAGTGATGAAGCCAGGCCTCCTTGGAGAAAAGAGGGGTGACATCTGGACCCCAAGGGGGTGGATCACCTTAAACAGAGACATGGTACCTCTCCTCTAAGGCAGAGCAGGAGGTGAGAAAGCAGAGACAGTTCATTTATGCATGACTGTCTTTTCTGAAATAGAAAGAACCACTGCTAGGAAAAGAGGCAGGGCTTCGGGGTTGCAGAAAATTAGGAAGATGCAATAGGATTACAGTGAGAGCCTGCAATGGTGAGAGCTCACCAGGTATTGGACACCTAATTTATGCAGGCACATCCGTAACACTCATTTCACTTCTAACTATCTGCTAACATGTCTTCACTGATGGATTCTAGGCTGCAATAGGGCCTGGGTGTATCTTATTTATAGTTCTTACCTAGAAATACTTGGCACAAAGTCCATGCTCAAAAATCTCTGCTGCTAGGCATGGTGGCTCAGGCCTGCAATCTCAGCACTTTGAGGGGCTAAGTAAGGAAGAGGACTGCCTGAGGCAAAGAGTTCAAGACCAGCCTGGGTGACAGAGTGTCTCTTTCTCTCTCTATCAATTAGCATATAGAAAAATATAACTTTACGATGACTTTTCTCTTAAAAATACGTATGTATTGACAGTTACAATTTTTGCCAAAAAATGACATTAGAAGTTCTCAGATAAGCACCAAAGTTGAATGAATTTTCAACAAAATATAACTGAAGTCTGTTTTCAGATGTTATTCGGATTAAGAAATGTGTTTTAGGATCTACTTGCCAGTTTCTCTTTTTGATTCAAATGTATGATCTGCCCTGATAAATAACAAGTTATCGTATCCCTCCTTCCAAAAATAAAAGTGAAAACCCATGGCATTATGCAAAATAAGCGTTCTTTTTCATTCATAAATAGATCAGGCATGCCTGGGAATGTTCTCTTGGCATAAATAGCAATCAATCATAATTAGTACCCAGGTGTGCCAATAAAAAGACATTACATGATAGGTTAGCAAAGACCAAAAAGTGAGTTTCCTGAAGGAGTTCCTTGTTTCTGATCAAAGAAATTATACCTGCCAGCATTCACTGCCACCTTATATTAAGGGGAAAGAACTCTACTGGTGTCATATGAGCAGCCATTTAAAAACTGGAAGATAAAGTGTTTCCTCAAGGGGGCAACAAGAATGGCTGTTGATGGCTCTTACCTGGTAAGAGAAGTGGGGTATATGAGAGAAGGAGGAAAAACCCAACTCTATCTTCCACGGCATATTTATTCTTACTTTATTTCGTGCTAAATCCCAGCACTTTGGGAGGCCGAGGCAGGCGGATCATGAGGTCAGGAGTCCAAGACCATCCTGGCCAATACGGTGAAACGCCGTCTCTAATAAAAATACAAAAATTAGCCAGGCATGGTGGCAGGTGCCTGTAGTCCCAGCTACTCGGGAGGCTAAGGCAGGAGAATCACTTGAACCAGGAGGTGGAGGCTGCAGTGAGCCCAGATCCTACCACTGCACTCCAACTTGGGAAGGAGACTTCATCTCAAAGAAAAAAAAAAAAATCTGTCCAGTCCTGTTTGTTTCCAGGTACTTAAAATACAAGTGCCAGTAAATGGTTCTTATGTATTTTGAGGGGGAAACAATTTATGTTCCTTTTCTGCAGATATTTCAAAAATTCATTAATCTTTCAAGATGAACCAAGGTTTTTTTAAAGGAATTATAGATTCCACATCCAAGCAGAATTCTATTTAATATGCTTTCTAACAATCAGATTCCTGACAAAAGTGTTTGTGAAATAATAAAAGCAGCAAAACTTTAAATGTTTTATATTAACATAGCAGACAAAATACAAATATTCTAAACACTAATACTAACATCACAGGTATCCTTAAAAAAAGATTGGGGGAAGGGAATAACATACCTAGTACAAATAGAAATAGGGAGGAACCTTTGAGGTTTGCTATGGTTTGAATGTATCCCCAAGGTTCACATGTTGGAAACTTGATCCCCAAACCAACAGTGATGACAGGTGGGACCTTTAAGAGGTCATTAGGTCATGAGGGCTCTGCCCTCATGAATGGATTAATGCTATTACCACAAGAGTGGGGAATGGGTGCCTGATTAAAGACCGAGTTTGGCCTTCTTCCCTTCTGTCACTCTCTTGCCCTTCCACCTTCTACCATGGGACGATGCAGCAAGACGACACCAGATAATAGACTTCCCAGCCCCCAGAACCATGACATAAATTACCAACTCTGTGGCATTCTGTGATAACAGCACAAAGACTAAGACAAGGTTCTTGTATCACGAGGAAGGAAACTGCCCTGAAAGGACTAGAATACGAATTCTGTGTTTTACTAATCAAACGTAACTACCAACATGATTTCGTTCAGGGACTGCTGCTCGCTGTGGATTACTGAAAAAAAAAAAAAGATTGATTTCTTAATTGAGAGGGCCAGACTAGGCACAGGCAAGAAGAGTATAATACACTAAGTTTTGATGATTTAAAGTAATTCATAACAAAATGATTTCATTTAGAACTTTAAAAAATCAGACTTTTATTTCAGCACCTTCAAACGGATATTGAAGGATACAATAATAATGATGATAAAATAATAGCATCTATCTCCTCCAGGTAACTCTATGAGACAGAGAACAGTGTCTTTGTTTTACAGATAAGGAAACAAAACCACAGAGAGACGAAACAACTTGCAATGGTGGAATCAAAAGTTGCACAGGTGGAACTGAAACCTGACCATCTGAATCCAGAAACTATGACCTGACTTCATTAAACTGTAATTTTTTGAAAGCCTAATCACTATTTTAAATACAAAAATTAGAATGTCCTTCTAGTGTTAGAACTGACTCAGAGCACAGAAATGGAAAGGGCTTATAACGTTCTATGAGTTTATTTTTTGGGCATTTGAACTTAATCGAGGCCAAGAAAAGTTATTTTAATTGCCATATTTCATAAGTACAGACAGAGGTTTTATGTCTTGTTCCTATAAAAAAATTTCACCTTAAGGTCATTTTTCACCATATGCAATTTTATCTAAGGGGTCATAATTCATTCCCTGAACAATAAATAATCTTAAACATCACCCACAAAGAATCTCATTTTAGTGCTTAACCCAAATATGTGCAATTGTTTCCACTGTCAAAAGTAGTGTATAATTGTTTTAATCCTCACTGTAAACTAATCTTTATCCATAAAAGTGTGGTTTTATATCCTGTTCAAACTTTTAAAAAAACACTCATTTATTAATTTTTTAACAATGTTACAAATAATTCATTTAGCATTTTCTTTTACATTATGCACTATATTTGTAGAAGTTAAACAATTACACTTTAGAAAAAAAATTACCTTAAAAAAAATAACAAGTTATGTTAATTTCAGAGTTGAAAAATAAGGCACCCAAAAGCCAACTCAAATAAAAAGAATACACAAAAGATTTCTCCCTATTAAAAAAATCTTTCTGCAAGGGCACATTTTAGTTCAATACAATTAATTACATTCAAGTCAACAAATATTTATTGCATATTTACCATGTATCAGATATATAAGTGACAGAGCTGGGATATGAACCCAAGTGTGACTCAAAAGCCTGAGTATAGTAAGAAAAGTTTAAAGGTCTTATTTAAATACTTGAAATCTTTTCACCTTAATAGTAGAAAAGATTCTGATACCTAAAGAGGTATATCATAAATGTCTCCTAAAAGTTATAATAAAGTTGGATTCATCCCAAGTCTGTTCTACCATCATTTTCTATATCTGTTTTTAAAAGGGAAAGATAAATAGACCAATAACAAATTTTAGTATTTAAAAATCAATATATTCCGAAAACAAACACAGAGCCAAACTGAAAGGCATGAGGTTCTTCCCACTTATCCCACACAGAAAGTAATAAAAATGGGAAAAACCTGAACGGAAGAAACTGAGAAATCTTTCTGAACTCTATACTATTTGAGGGTGATATGTCTGTCTGACAGGAAGAGGTGTGTTGGTGACTAGAGAGGTGTTTATGGCCCAAATATTAATAATAAGCCCTCATTAATGATTAACAAAACTTAGCAGAAAGAATAAAGAAAAAAAAAGAAGCCATGAAAAAGAGGCTAAGGGATGCCAGACAAAGATGTAACACCTAATTTGACGTCCTCTTCTCCTCTCCTTGATAATTACAAAAGTAATCTGAATTAGAAAACCATCTAAAATTCACTACTCCCACCCAGAAGAAAAATGGCTTTTTAAACGGCGTTAACCCCCTTCTCACACAATGATAATATTAACCTGAGGCTAAGGGGCTCTAACAATAAAGGTTTGGCTGCACAAAGCTACAGGTTCACAAAACAATTTGAAATCTGAGAACAGCTCACAACAGGGCTAGATACTTTAATTTTACAGTAACAGACTGAAGATAAAATTCATCACTAGTGACTCTACCCACCTTCTCTAGGAAAATGAGAGTATGTAAGATCTTTATCACAACCCAGTCTACAAGTGTAAGGGAAAGATAAATAATGGACATAGTATGCATTGGCAAACAAAATGCCTAAAAGATCAATATGTTGGTGATAGGGGGAGGTAAAGCCTGGGAACTTAACACCTAGGAAAGACTTCTACAGAACAAAAAGTGAAAAGAAGTCAGTGAAGAATCTTCTTTAAAAATGAGAGAAAATCTAGAACTCATTATGCTCTTGAAGAAAGTCAGAAAATCTCAAATAAATCTTGACAGTGATCAAAGAATAAGACCACAAAAGCCGAGGAAACGTATATACAGAACTAAGGAAGAAAATTTAGGCTGGAATCCTCTACAGAACTCATAAACACGAAGAACAGAATCAACATAACAGGAAAATCACACAAAATTCAAATAATAATTCAAGCCAATCAGATCATCTAATGGTTATCTGATAAACAACTGGTACAGCAGCAGCAGCACCACCAGCAACTCCCTCTGCCCTGAAAAAAGAATAGCTTTATGTGAGAAACGGGGAAAAAAATGAACCATTTAATTCATATGGAGGTAAGAGGGCACAAAATTAGCAAGACTTTAGAGGATGAACTTAAAATAAAAGCAGAAAAATACCCTTTAAACAAAGCTATTAATCCATAATATGAAGGGCTAATCCAAAATGAGCTAAAAATCTGCCTGAAGTTAATTCTTCCCAGCTCTTCCTTCCACTCAAAAAGGTAAGACATTATTACCTAGCAATTGACTATTTTTCAAAGCAGCCTAGTAAGCTGTTCCTTCTTTCCACTCTCTATGTCCATGGACAAAATTTTTTGCCTTTCCCTGTGAGGAGGAAAGAAGTTGGGAATGGTTTTTGGTTGAGAAAGTTTACTTTGGGGCAAGTTAAGAAAGATAACTGTGAGTGGAGCTAGCAAAAGAAGATAACCATCCTGGCTGGGTGCAGTGGCTCACCCCTGCAATCCCAGCACTTTGGGAGGCTGAGGTGGGCAGATTACCTAATGTCAGGAGTTAGAGACCAGCCTGACCAACATGGTGAAACCCTATCTCTACTAAAAATAAAAATTAGCTGGGTGTGGTGGCACATGACTAGCTGTAGTCCCAGCTACTCAGGAGGCTGAGGCAGAAGAATTGCTCGAACCAGGAGGTGGAGGTTGCAGTGAGCCAAGATCATGCCGCTGTACTCCAGCCCGGGCAAGAGTGAGACTCCATCTCAAAAAAAAAAAAAGTTAACCATCCTGATCAATGGTGACAATAAGCACCTTATTGCAAGACTTGTTCCCCATAATTTCAATTAAGGAGAATTATGTTCTCAAACTGCATAATTATACCCACTTTTTAAGCAGATCATTCCAAAACGCTTCCTTGATTAAACTAATTTTGACTACTTTTTTTTTTTATTTTTTGTGATGGAGTCTTGCTCTGTCGCCCAGGCTGGAGCAGTGGTGCAACTTCAGCTCACTGCAACCTCCACCTCCCGGGTTCAAATAATTCTCCTGGCCTCAGCCTCCCGAGCTGGAATTACAGGCGCCCGCCATCACACCTGGCTATTCTGTGTTTATTAGAAAAGGGGTTTCAACATGTGGGCCAGGCTGGTCTCAAATTCCTGACCTCAGGTGATCCACCCACCTCTGCCTCCCAAAGTGCTGGGATTACAGGCGTGAGCCACGGCACTTGGGTGACCACATCTTTTCTCACATCTTCTTCTCCATCCTGTCTGTGGTGGAGTGCATACAGTATTTTAAATATACGATAAATGTTTTAAAACCATGATAAACATAGGAAGAAAACAGTTTCTCATTTTACTTGTCAGTAAGCTGTGAATAATATCTACTATAGGATTGCTGGAAAGATAAAATATGACCATGAATATGAAAGCTCAACAGCTCATAATTTACTTGATTACTAAATTTGCTTTTTGTTCTCCAACTCATTAACTAATCATGGCCTTCTAAAACAAGAACCCCAGTGACTTGTGACTCTTTAATAAATGTTTCTCAATCTTTTTAATCCATGCTTCTTTAATAAGCATAAACCTTATTCCCTATTGTACTTTTTTGTTACAGTTTCCTGTTATACTACTAAATGTGCTTTTTCAAACTCCAATTCCCTCCTCCGATAATCAAATATAACCCCAGACCACCCCTTTAAGAAGCACTGAAATCATAATATGAACAAAATCATACATAAACCATAAAATACTGTACACAGAGGAAGAACTAATCATCTACTAGTCCTAATTTCATAGATTATGAAAGCTTCAGTTATTTACATATTCATTCAATAAACATTTATACAGGAAAATGTGATTTCCATACTTCAAACAAATGGAACATACCTAATTTTTACATGTAAATATTTTCCTCATCACTCCACTGAAATTATACTCCCTAAACAAAACAAAATGCTGTTTTTCTTCTACCTTTTTGCTTTATTGCCTCTTCATCTCCTCACCAACCACAATCAACTTAATTAACTCCTCCTCTGTGGTTCCAAAACAGCCTTGACAGTGCCCAGCAGGGCAAATGACAAACCTTCAGTGATGCTCAATAATACAGGGTTATTTCTATTCAAACTTCTATTATAACTAACTGTATTCATGTCTGTGTCTCTCATTAGGCTAGTGTTAGAAGGCAAGAATCCAGGCTTTCATTTGATATAGCCTTCATATAATCTTCTGATATATGTGATATTATGTGGCCAAGTACTATCTGCAAAATTAGACTGGATTCTTTCTATGCTGTCCCTTGAATGCGGCATTCATCTGTCATTCAACCTTTGCTCATACCATTCCGAGCTCAGGCTTCATCTCCTACACCAACATATTCCAAAACCACACAAGCCAATGCTGATATTTTTCTCCAATACTGTTAGGGAGTATTATCTGGTGCAGTACATTGTATACAACACTCTTTGGTATCTATGTTTTCCTGAACTGAACACAACTTGTCCCAACTAGAACAATACACTCAGCACCAAAGAGCATGCCAACTTCTTGATTCATGCCCAGTGAGTACAGCATTTTTCAGGTTACTGGTACTCAATGTACTGACAGAATAAAATGTAATGTACAGCTGAGCTACATCCTGATGCAGAGCTGAAAGTCACAGATGCTGCTGGTCAGCATTGGCAGGTATCCTTAAAGAAGTAGCACAGTGGCACAGCGCCTACTCTCTGGTGATACCAAAAAAAAAAAAAAAAGGTTGCTCATGGAGAGAGAGAACTGCACTCTACACTACTTACATCACGCAGCAGCTATCCTCCAACTCCTGGAACAAGAGAATGAAGGAACATGCAGACTGCTTTATAGGGCAGATGTCGAAACCAACGCCCTGGAAGTACAGTACTCAAAGGTCACACAAAAATTCAGTGGCAGAGCCTGCACTGACACCATGGTTTCCTGCCACCCAATCGAGAAGCCTTTACTATATCAAACTGCTTCTTTCATCAGGCATCTGGAAATAAATTACCACAAACATGCCAATCACTGGAAAACCCCAGAAACA
This sequence comes from Alouatta palliata, assembly GCA_004027835.1. Lineage (NCBI taxonomy): Eukaryota > Metazoa > Chordata > Mammalia > Primates > Atelidae > Alouatta > Alouatta palliata. Next base: position 24,604 of record PVKV010007776.1, read on the forward strand.
CCTATGTCTTTCACAAAAATATCACTCAAAGGCATTAGAAATTAGAGAAGAAACTGGGTAAAGTAAATGCTTTTCTGGAGTCCTCTTCCTCCACCCACCCTTGACTGTTAAGTGTTCCTAGGTCCTCCCTCAGCCTGTTTTTCACTCCACACCCTCCTTTGGTGTTTGCATGCACAGCCTATAGCTTCAACCAGCATTTAACAGACTTAAGAATTCCCAAATTGAAATTTCCCAATCAGACTTTTTTTTTTTTTTTTTTTAGCTCTCAATATGTGTATTCAACTGCACTTTAGATATCTCCATCTATGTCCCATGGTCACCTTAAAATAAACTCAGCCTCATAAGGTCATCATTTCCCCTCCCTTTAGCCAACCAGCACCCCCAGCTTAGTCACCCTCTCACCTCAGTGAACAGCACCTTCTAGCCAGAAACCAGGGTCACAGTGGGTTTCTTTCATTTCTCTTATCAAGTCTTGTCAATTCTCTCTCCTAAACACAGTAGGTCTTAAACCTCCCCCCCCAAATCATCCTCCATACTAGGGATCTGCAAAGCTTTCTGGCCATTCACCTTTACCTCTAAAAAAATTCTCTGCATACATGTACCCAAAATATACGCAATTTAAAAATTCAAATGCATGTACTTCTACAGCATTATAGTATGTAAATCATAACCAAAATTTTAAACTTTAAAGTGATGAGATTAACAAACATAATAGCCTTTTTACACATCCCTGGGAATTAGGAATCTGCACTTTGAAATTGTATGTAATGAGATTGGTCCTATAAGAAATATATACATATATATGCATGTGTATATATGTGTTTATATACTTATGTATCTGTATCTGAGGCAACTTCTTTTCTCATACATACATTTCATGAGGTGATGGGCACATGCTTAAACATATTGCTAAATATAGTTAACTCTATCTTCTAAAGCCACAAACCAAACAGCAAGTATAAAGTTAGCTGACCTCTAAAAACTCACGGCCACTTTTAAAACAATAACAAATTTACAAAGTATAGTTTGGCTCCTTTTGTACACAGCTCCTGAAAGAAACATTTCTTTCAAGCTGCTAATATTCTGACTTTTAAGGACTGTACCCCCTTTAACCTGGGTACATACCATAATATTCTTTCAGTTTTCCACAGCTATAGACACCCCTAGCATAATTCTTCAGGATCCAGAAGACGAATGTACCTTTTTGTCTCTTAACCTCTCTACTCCATACCTCCCACCTCTGAAACAACAACCAGCCAAACTCTCAGAATCTAAAACCAAGTCAGACTAAACACTAATACAATACAGATGTTTACCCGATATAATCCTCTAGGATTCCCCCCCAACAACGGAACAGATCCTAACTCTCTCACAGAGTGAGGAAATCTGCTAAAATCTAACAGAAGTCCAAATGAATCCTTTCAGATATATGCAGCTTGTTCATATTCAGAAAGTTACATCCTCGGAACTCAAAAGTTCTGTGAAACTTTTACCAGTTACAAGACGTGTCAGCTTATCACACTAGCAACATAGTTAAGAGCAAACCAGAGCACTTACAGAATATTAATATTTTTTTCAGAACACTCTCCGCTATAAGCCACAACTTACTTATCAAGAAGCCAAACAACAGACATTACAATCAGTGGCAAGCACTCTTAGGTAAACTGGCATCACGCTGTTTGACCGCAAAATGTGACCTAGATGTCCCCACTGTCACTCCCAGAGTTAGGAAGTGAACACTAATGTAGAATTACATTTTCATTTGCAATGGTAATTTCGGGATGATTTAAATTATACTGACCAGAAAGCTAAGAAGCTGCTTAACTGTTAAAATCACTTAATCCAGTGACTTTCAGAATTGTTGATTCCATACTTTTCATGTAGAGAATATTGAGGGTATCAAAAAATAACTTTAATATAGACATTCACATTGTTAAAAAAAAATCACAAACACTTAAAATTGTAGGTCTAGGTCTGAAGTCAACATAGATGCATTAAACAGTCTATTTGCTTTCTGTTTACAGAACTAAAGTATTAACCACATTCTTTGTCCTTTTAACCAGCATTCTAATAACATCTTCCACCTTCATACTCAATTTTTGGATAAGTAAAATGGCTTTCTCCCCAAATGCCTGTATGAAAACACCAATCTGTTTTTTATTTAACACTTCACCATCTTCAATCATTTATGTAATACTAATCAATGAGCCAACATTATTTAAAAATATGAGAATTACAGTGAGACTCTAAGTCCTGACCCCTCTGGGCCTTGGTGTCCACAAATGAACAGTTAACTGCCAACTAAAGTTCTTAATCATTTCTGAAAGTGGTCTATTACACAGCGTATTTTTAAGGGCATACGTGGTTTAAGAAAGATGTCTAACCTAAATTCCTCTAGCATGTTATTTTTGTACCATCAAAACTACAATAAAAAAAAATAAGAACCTAAGAGCAAGGCGCAGGGACTCACACCTGTAATCCGAGCACTTTGGGAGCTGGAGGAGAGAGGACTGCTTGAGTTGGGGCCAGCCTGGTCAGCATAGTGAGATCCTGTCCCTACAAAAAATTAAAAAAAGGGTGGCAGGCGCCTGTAGTCCCAGCTACTCAGGAGGCTGAGGTGGGAGAATAACTTAAGCCTGGGGAGGTTGAGGCTGCGGTGAGCTGTGATGGCACTTCTGCACTCTAGCCTGGGCGACACAGACCTTCTCTCAAAACAAAACAAAATAACCTATAATTCTCCCCATCTAAGTTATCCATGTGGCATGTTGGCCCAAAGAAATTGTTAATGATGTTACCAATTACCTTCCGAGATATTTTTAACAAATTTTTACTATAAAAGAAGGGCTGAAAAAGAATCAATATTCATTGAGCATCTACTCTAAGTGTTTTACATTCTGCATTTGATTTGCACAACTAGACTATCGTTAGGAAGGCTATTTGTGGTTTAAACGTGGGCTCTGGAGCTAGACACCATGCCTTCTCCAGGAGCTCCTGATGACCGCAGGCAACTTACTTGTGCTCCCTGTGCTTCAGTTTCTCACTCAGAAAATGGGAATATAAACAGTACCGACCTGATTAGAGCGGTTCCAGAATTAAATGAGATAATACATGTAAAATTCCTAGAGCTAAACTTGGCTCTCACTGTCATTATTATAAAAATGAATTATTAGTGTAGATATTATTGCTCCTATTTCACAGACAAGGAAACGGAAGCTGAGAGAGTGCAACTTACTAATCATACAAATGAGTGCAAAGTTTTTGACCCAAAACCACGAATTTCATGAAGAGTTGCTTAGAGTAGGAGTCTCATAAATCCAATTTATGAAGCCTAAGAAATCACACGCGGTAAAATGATACTAGACACAGGCCGGGCTCTCAGGCTCGCGGACGGGGTCTGAGTGCGGGGTGACCGTGGCCCTGCGTCCTGGTCCCGGGGTGCCCGGCAGGGGCTGGCGACTCTGACTGATAAACACGGAGAAGTGGACTGCACTGCCGCCACTGCGCCCCTTGTCCCCAGCGGCTCCGCGAGGCCACTTTCTGACCCGGCTCCTGCCTCCCCCGCCCGCGGCGCTGGCCCCAGGGCTGCCTCCTGGCAGCGGGAGACCAGACCAGTCCCCGCCGCGGGCGCGGACGACCGTCTTGACGCTGCTCCAAAGACAGCAGCCAAGGAGGGAGCGGGAGACAAAGGCACAGGACGCGTCCAGGGACGCGCCGAGTCCCAAACGCCGAGCCCCGGGAGACTTCGCTGGCTCCCCCCCTGAGCTCGCCCAGCCCGGCGGGAGACCTCAGGTGTCAGGGGCCGCTCGGGCCCGCTCCCCCGCACCTCCCGCAGCCCCGACGTGACAGCGCCCAAGCCAGCGACCCTCGCGCTCGGAACGCGGCTGGGTAGGCTCCGCGCCCAGGGACTGCCAGCACCCGCGACTCGAGGCGGGTGGAAGAGCCAGGTGGGTGAAAGACCCAGGCGGGCGGCAGCGCGCGGACTTCCTCCGCGGCGAGCCTGGAATCCCGCCCCAGCCCCCACCCGCCGGCGGCTGCCCCCGCCCCCGCCCCCACGCCCGGCACAAAGGTCCCGGCGCGGCCCAGCAGGAGGCCCGAAATGCGGCCGCGCACCGGAGCCCTAAGGCCGCGGCCCGCGACCCCACGCCCGAGGCCCCCGGCCCCTACCTTCTCCGCCGAGCGTCCGGGCCCCGGCGCGGTGGGTTCGGCCCTGCTGCTCCGCGGCTCCCGCTCGGCCTCTCCCGCGGGCTGGCGGGGCCTCCCAGGTCACGGGCGCGGCGGGCGGCGGCGGCTCCTCCCCCTCAGGGGCGGGAGGAAGGGACTCGGTGGCCCTGAGCCGCCCCCCGGCAGGAAACCAGTCGCGGCCCCGCCTCCTCTGCGCGTCGGATCCCGCTCCCAAGGCCGCAGCCGCCGCCCGCTCCCTCCGGAAACGCATTCCTCTCCCGCCGCGTCAGCCGGGCCCGGGGCGAGGAGGAGGCAGGAAGCGCTGCCAGGACAAAGGAACCGGCCCGCGCGGGAGCGCGCTTTGGGGGAGGCCGTGGAGGGCGGGGCAGAGACTCCGCACAGGCCGTCCCGCGCCTCAGTTTCCTCCTCTGCGAAGGGCGGAAGGGGTCGGGTGCGCCCTAGAGCCCCGCGCGTTCCTGGCGTCGCCTCCTGGGCCCGTGTTCTTTGGTTCCGCTTCCTTGGAGTCGCGCGTCCGACCTCCCTTCCCATTTGTCCACTGATGTCTCGTTTTGAGCCTGTGAGATCCTGCACCCAGGAAGCCCCCCTTCAGTCCCAAGGCAAATCAGGACCTGAGTCCCCGACCCTGCAGGGCTCCATGGGGGCAAAAACAACGTGATCGTTCTGGAAGGGAACTGGCTAAGCCAGGACTGCTTTTCTGGGGTGAGAATGTGCTTGCGTGTGTCTAAGAGAAAGGTGAAGACTTGGGGAAGCCCATGGGTGCCATGAAGGGTGAGGATGGGGAACGTTTTAGAAAAGCTGGTTAGTTGGGGGCTGCTTTTGATAGGTTTATCTGAAAGTCCATTTGTGGGGAACAGGGATGAGAAGGAAAAGTTTCATCCTGAGGAGTACAGTTTCTGTTTCTCCTCATTTTTTTTTTTAAACACTTGGAGATGGGGGCTGGAAACAGAACGTTTGAAAGAGAAGGAAACATTCATTATGAGAATGGCTGGGTACATGTGATTCGATGACTGAAGTCCCTACCAGCCAACATCATACTGAAACCTCGTAATTCAGTATATGCTGCTGGCAAGCTGCTATCCTGGTAGCAGAAAATGTTGTGGGCTTTACTTGGTGAGCTGCAGCACCCTGTTAGGAAAAGAGCTCAAAATTTATCAGATTTATTAAACTGAGAAGTACTGTTTCTCTTGTAGGAGATTAGGGGCTGGGACACCCATTTGGCTGCTGCCAATCTAAAATATAAGAGAAAATGAAGCAATAACATCTTTCTAGAAATTTGCACATTACTTACCAGCAAAATCTATTGGTTAGCCAATCTCTGAAGACCTCTAGAAAATGAGCACTATTTTTCCCACTTAATGGATGTTCAAGATTACGAGACTAAATGATGTTCCTATATTAATATATCAATGGTCAAACTGCCGTTAGAACTCAACATTCTTGAATTTTAAAGGTATTGGTTTTACCATTGCTCAGAATTCATCAGAATTGGCGCAGTCTCAGCACAGAAAACTGTATAGTTCAAAAGCATAATTGGTCCATGCCTGATTTGTACTGCATTTCCCAGAATTGTTTCACCTGTGTGTGAATGGAGGAGGCACTTGCTAATCTTTGCTGCAAGAACATTATGAGGTTTACATATGCACAACTCTAAATTAGTTCCTCAAGGGCAATTTACTGATCTTTTTAACACCACTGTCAAGTACTGTTGCAAGGACACATAATAGGGGCTCAGATAATACCTGATAAATGAATAAATGGGTCCTTTTGCTTTCCTGGAACCAAGCTAGAGCACCTGACTAAACTGACCTGTGAGGTAGCAATTTGTGTACAGAAGTCATGAATTTTGAGGAAAAAGAAATTTTGTTCTCTAAAAAAAGCAGTGATTGGTCAACAGTATGAGTCTACTTGTGATTTCATACAAATAATGGGTGGACAGTGAGTTAACTATGAAATTTATGAATACTCTAAGCAAAGGTTGGTCAGCATACGTACTAAACAGGAAATCCTTGTAAGTAGCAATAGTGCAAGCCACATTGCTAGATCGTATCATGATATTAGGTTGGTACAAGGTCTACCAGATGTCTCTTGCCTTCCCATATGTAAGGTTGACCAGATAGTTCTCACCTTTCCATGTCTAAGGTCAAGCAGAGGGCTCTTGCCTTCCCATGTCTAAGGTTGACCAGATGGCCCCATGCACCAACCTAATAGAACATCATTAGTATGTTGAATTCAAGACAAATCCATGCCTCACCTACACTGTCTCCCAATTATTATCAACTGTCTTCTTCTATCTCTTAAGTCATTATTATATCAAATAATTAAAGTTGGTGTTTCCTTTAGTTTTGTCACTGGTGACACTACTACATCCTCTTCAGAATGTATCTTCATTCATCTACCGTTTTCCAAAGTAAATTTCAAAGTTGCTCAGCAAGATGCCAAAGTTTGTATTAGTATTCATTTGGTATCATTAATTACCACCCCTTTTCACTCTCGAAAGTATGTTCTAGTATAGATGATAAATTATATGATCGCTCTATAAATAAGAGTGTCCCGGCAATAAGGAATAAAAAGAATAATTTTAGAAATTCAAAGACAATTCATAAGGATATATTGCAAATCAGGTTCCAGGTTTACAGGTGAAAACTAATTTCAACATTAGTAATAGTAAAGGAAAAATGCGAGTTGCAGCGTGGGGGTGAATATGAAGATTTAGGCAGTTGCTGTGTGAAGAAAATGCCCTTCTGGGAGATTTTATTAAGAAAAAAATCTTCACAGTACCCTGGTTGATCAATGGGACTTGGATTTTAAATATCATTGTATAATAAATGATGGCTTTGGAGCAAATTGATTAAACAGTCCTTAGAAAAGTAGTCTTCAGCTAATTTTCTAAGGACTGTTTTATATAGACTACCCTAGATATATTTTTCTCATCTGTCACTTCCCGTTATTTTGAATGTAACTCCTTCTTTAAACATTAAAAAAAGAAAAAGATAAAGGGATCGGGATGGAAGGAATAGAGGTCTCTGATAACATCCTACAATACTAACATAGAAGTGCTTCTGAATCATTAATAACTCCATTCCTTTACCTGAGAAACTAAAATCACTCTTTTAAAATGCGAATCTGCCACTCGGGAGGCTGAGGCGGGAAGATTGCTGGAGACCAGAAGTTCAAGACCAGACTGAGCAACGTAGTGAGACCCCCCACCCCCGCCACCGGCCCCAACTTAAAATAAAGAATAAAATTAGCCAGGTAGGGTGGTGCATGTGTGTAGTCCCAGCTACTCAGGAGGCTGAGGTGGGATCACTTGAGTTCAGGAGCTATGATCATACCACCATAGTCCAGCCTGGGCAACACAGCGAGACCCTTATCTAAAAATGTGTGAATCTGTGTGTATTGGTGTAAAGCAGCCCTAGGAATTATTGACATTTTGAAAAACAAGAAGGGGTGAGACAGTCCTGCCAGTTCCTCCTTTTTCAGTCTCCAAATGTAAAATAACATGCAAATAGTCATATAATGCAGAGAAACTGGAAGTGTATTGAATTTGCAACTTTTTTTTTTTTTTTTTTTTTTTTTGCTTGAGGGCTTCAGTTTAGTGAACACTCCTCAATACTCAGAGTATTACCAGAGGAACTGTAAAAAATTAAGTTTGCTATCAGGCAACCAGCAACTGACTAGGTATGGCGTGTGTCAATGTATCGACCAGGCTGTATTGAGGCTTCATTTCTTCGCTTATTTGAAAGTAACGTGGAAAATGGCACAACAGTCTGACCTGATTTGCAATGTGTCCCTTAAAGCTTAGGCTAGCCATTCAATCTTTTCCTTTTCTAGGTGGCTAACAGTGGCTAGACTATGGCTTTCAATATGGGTCACAGATGAGTAAGCCTTTCTCAACTGGTTCTGCTTCCTCTTCTCCATATATAGCGGCCCCATCTTTTCCTTTGCGAGTCCACACAGCATTGCCTCCAATGGGTGTGAGCATTCCTTACCAGCATTCAGATGCTGAACATTTTTAACAGCCTACAAGGAACAGTGTTTTAGGCAGCTCTTTTCAAACACTGAGTTTCTTCAGCTGTGGAAGGGAATGTGCCTTCCCACATAAGAATTTTTTAAAAATGCCTAATATAAGCAATTGAATAGCACTGGAGTTATTTTTAGGAACCAGGGTCACTCTCTACAGGAAATGATTATGTTGCCAATGCATTACAGCCAGTGACAATAAAAAATACTATTAGTTCCTCATTTAACTGCTTTGGAGCATCTTGAGAAAAGTTAGCATTTGCAATTTTAAGTTCGGAACAGCTCAGTTTCAGGCCAGATTCATTAGAAAGTAGGAAGGATAGCTTTCACAAAAAAAAAAGACATTTGGAGTAAGTAAGAACACCTCCCCTGCACCTCCCTCCTGCCTCCCTTCCCCACAACACACAAATTAATTTCCACAACATATTGTCTTAGAGTTCTCTTACCTCATGACTATGAACAGGATACCATGAAAGCCCTAAAATTCTAGATGGAATTTTACTTTTACATATATATCCGCATTGTTGTGGCCTGAATGGGATCTTAACCACAAAACATTAAGAATAACTATTTTAAGCACTTACGTGGTTCGTTCTTTTATAGACTAAATGCCTAAACAAATGTCTTTGTGGTTGCCCTGGACCTGTGAGTCATATATTGATTAGTCTTATTTAAACAATATTTAAAATATCAGATAATACTTCCAAATATTTTCTTATAACGTGATTTTCACTGCAAATGCAAGAGGTAGAACAGGAAAAGCAGAATCTTTCGTAATCAAACTGTACAACTAGAGTGTGCTGTTTATGTTTACTTTTCAGGGTAAGATAAACCTTCAAAGAGAAACGAACTTTTTATTTCAAATTCCAGTTTACGTATTAGGACTTAAATGACTTCAAATCATATCTAAAAATCACTCTAAAACTGTTGTAAATTTTTACTTAGATTGAGAATTAAATAAATGTTGAGTATATTTTCTAACAATATTGCCATGCAGCATTGGGAAGAACAAGTTCTGTGACACTTCTACTTTAAGATTTCTGCATTGTTGTTAGCTGATGTCAGCCTGCTCCCTCTGATCACAAGAATTCCCTATTTAGAACTCTTTATGGCTGCCTGTTGGGTAACGTTTCAAGTTGAAAGAATTTTGCGTTTTGTGTTATTTTATTGTACTAGAATGAAATAATCTTAATCTGAAAAGTTTTGATGGTTTAGCTCTTTAATATTTTTGTATTCCTGACTCTTTTCTTCATTTAGTTAAGTTTACACTTAAGTCCTTAATTACTCTTCTCCTTTTATGATAAAAATACATCCTTCATTATCTATAATTTTCCAGTGGCTTCCACATGCCAAACGTCAACTACACTATTTTTCTCTTCTAGTCAGACCACTGGCTTGTGGAAAGGAAGCATTTCATTCGAAATTTACCAGTAAATGTTGTTGATGTGTGATATCTGGCCCACAGGATAGATAGAACTTCATTCTTACATCTAAACAATTGTCCTCTGATTAAATAAATCCAAATATATCTAAGGAATAGAATAATCTTGTGTTTTAAATAAAAATGAGTTAGACAAGTCTAACAAGATGCACAATCCATTGTGATATATAATCCCTTATGTGAAGTTTTCTTTCTTTCTTTTTTTTTTTTTTTTGACGCAGACTCTTGCTCTTGTTGCCCAGGCGATCTCAGCTCACTGCAACCTCCATCTCCTGGGTTCAAGCCATTCTTTCTTGCCTCAGCCTCCTGAGTAGCCGGGATTACAGGTGCCCACCACCATGCCCGGCTTTTTTTTGTGTGTGTATTTTTAGTAGAGACCGGTTTTCAACATGTTGGCCAGGCTGGTCAACGAAGTATTTTTAATAGTATCCACATTTGCCTGGGCATGGTGGCTCATGCCTATAATCCCAGCATTTTGGGAGGCCAAGGCAGGTGGATCACCTGAGTTCAGGAGTTTGAGACCAGCCTGGTCAACGTGGCGAAACCCTGTCTCTACTAAGGATACAAGAAATTAGCCGAACATGGTGGCTTGTGCCTGTAGTTCCAGCTACTTAGGAGGGTGAGACATGAGAATCACTCAAACCAAGTAGGCGAAGGTTGCAATAAGATGACATTGCGCCATTGCACTCCAGCCTAGGTGACTGAGTAGGACTTTGTCTCAAAAAAAAAATTGTATCCACATTTTATAAGCAAGGGAACTGAGACAAGAGATGTTTAATTGCATAACTGATAAGTTACAGAACCAAAATTGGAACCCAGTCATTGTGGCTCCAGAGACTGGAGTTTATTCTCTCCATTTTGCTGTCTCCAATCTCTTGTATAATTTTGTAGAGACAGTGTCTGCCCTGGTCCAGCTTCACCGTGACGAGGCAAGCAAGTCTGTAATTCTGGTGTTTCAAGAATAAGAAGTCAAACCAGGCACAGTGGCTTGTGCCTGTAACCCCAGCTACGACGGAGGCTGAAATGGGGGGATCACTTTCTGCAGTAGTTCAAGGCTATCATGCATCACTGCACTTCAGTCCGGATGACAGAATAAGATCCTATCTCTAAAGAAAAAAAATAGTTTTTTGTTTTTTTTATTTTTTGAGATGTAGTCTCTGTCTGTCACCCAGGCTAGAGTACAGTGGCATGATCTCGGCTCACTGCAACCTCCGCCTCCTGGGTTCAAGTGATTCTCCTGCCTCAGTCTCACAAGTAGCTGGGATTACAGGCACCTACCACCATGTCCAGCTAATTTTTGTATTTTTAGTAGAGACGGGGTTTCACCATGTTGGCCAAGCTGGTCTTGAACTCCTGACCTCAAGTGATCCACTCACCTCGGCGTCCCAAAGTGCTGGGGATTACAGGCGTGAGCCACCACGCGTGGCCAAAAATTCTTTTTAAAGAATAAGAAGTCAATATGTCTGCAGATGTGAGCCATGCTCTCCAATATTGATATTTTCAATAGTAATAAAGTGTTTTCATCTCTGTGTTACTCCTTGTCTGTCTCTTAATTGATACAGAACTGAGTTGTATAGGAGTGCTATTAGGCCCCCTTGATCCTTCACCAACCATATATATATATATATACACATACATGAAAAGGATGCTATGACATTATCAGAGTTATATATCATTTGCACACAGGCATGGCTAAGGTTTTTCAATTGTCATTCCAAAATTTGTCAATTACGTATTTTTTTTATCAGAGACTTTAAAAAAAAAAATTCTGTCTTTCCTAAGGACAATGGCCATATCTTGTGTTTGTATGCCTAACACAGTGCTTTGTATATACCATTATGTTGTCTTCTTTGCATTTAAAACAAAATCACCACCCCTCTTCTTTGACCTCATCTAAAAACGTCTCCTCCTTGCCTACTATATATTAATCACAACACTGACCTTCTTTCTATTCCTAACCTCATTAAATTTATTCCTTTCCTGGAGTTTCTGTCCTTGCCATTCCGTCTGTCTGAAATGCACTTTACATGTCTACTTCTTGTCAATCACACTTTACATGTCTACTTCTTGTCAATCAGATCTCAGCTTGACTATTACTTCTGTGCAACTCCTGTTACTTAATCCATATATGAAAAACCCACAGTTAACATCATACTCAATGCTAAAAGACTAAAAGCTTTTCTTCTAAGATCAAGAACAAGACAAGGATGCCCACTCTCACCAGTTTTATTCAACATGGTACTAGAATTCCTAGACAAAGCAATTAGGCAAGAATAAAAAATAAAAGGCATGCAAACTGGAAAGGAGAAAGTAAAATTATGTCTGCTGGAAGACAACATGACTTATAAGTAGGAAACCCTAAACATTACACACACACACACACATATACAAACTGTTATAACTAATAAATGAGTTCAGCAAAGTTGCAAGATACAAAATCAACACAAAAATCAGTTGTGTTTCTATATACTAATAATAAACAATCCCAAAAGGAAATTAAGAAATCAATTCCATTTACAATAGCATCAAAAACAGGCCAAAAACGTCAAAAACTTGTACACCAAAAACTATAAAACATCACTGAAAGAAATTAAGGAAGACAAGGAAAAGATATCCTGATGGATGGAAAGACTTAATGTTAAGATGTCAGTATTAGCTTTGTGCAGTGGCAGTATCGTAGCCAATGAGGTTTATCCGGGGTGTGATTATTGCTGATTGAAAATTTTTCCCAATACTCCGCCATGACGACTTGAAATATAGTTGGCATTGGCAATTTTTGACAGTCTCTACAGAGACTGAATTATTAAAAAAAAAAAAAAAAAAGTCAGTATTACAGTAATCTACACATTCAATGCAATCCCTATCAAAATTCCAACGGCATTTTTGCAGAAATATAAAAATTTATTCTACAACTCATGAATCTCAAGGACCCTGAATAGTTAAAACAATCTTGAAAAAGAAAAAACACTTTCTGATTTCAAAACTTATTACAAAGCTATAGTAATTAAAACAGTGTGATAGTGGCATAAAGATATATAAACCAATAGAACAAAATAATGAATTTAAAAATAAACCTTCACACATCCAGTGGTTTTCAACAAGGGTGCCAAGACATTTTCGTCCCCTTAACAAATGGTGCCAGGAAAACTGGTTATTCACCTGCAAAAGAATGATGCTGAATCCTTGCCTAACATCACATGTAACATCAACTCAAAACTGATCAAAGACCTAACGTTAAAACCAGAAACTATAAAACTCTCAGAAAACAACAGGGGGAAAGTTTCATGGCATTGGATTTGGCAAGGATTTCCTAGACATGACACCAAAACCAAAAGACAGGCAGCAAAAGAAAAATAGACAAATTAGACTTCATAATTTTTTTTTTTTTTTTGAGATAAGAGTCTCTCTCATCACCCAGGCTAGAGTGCAATGGTGCAATCTCAGCTCACTGCAATCTCTGCATCCAAGGTTCAAGGGATTCTCCTGCCTCAGCCTCCAGAGTAGCTGGGCTTACTCACACCCAGCTAACTTTTGTGTTTTTAGTAGACATGGGGTTTCACCATATTGGCCAGGCTAGTCTCAAACTCCTGACCTTACGTGATGCGCCCACCTCAACCTCCCTAAGTTCTGGGATTACAGGCATGAGCCACCGTGCCTGGCCTAAACTTCATAAAAATGGAAAAGTTCTCTACACTGAAAAGAAATAATTATAGTGAAAGTGCAACATACAGAATAGGAGAAAATACTTGCAAATTATACATTTGGTAAGGGTGTGATGTCCAGAAAATACAAAGATCTAGAACTCAACAACAAAAAAACTAACAACTGAATTTAAAAATGAGCAAAGAACTTGAATAAACATTTCTCCAAAGAAGATAATCAAATGGCCAAGAAACACATGAAAAAAATTTCAACATCACGGATCATTAGAGAAATGCAAATTGAAACCACAGTGAGATACCATCTCACACCCATAAGGATGGCTGTTATTAAAACAAAACAAAATCCCAGAAAATAACCAGCATTAGTGAGGATGTGGAGAAATGGGAACCCTTGTGCCCTGTTGGTGGGAGTGTATAATGGCTCAACTGCTATGGAAAACAGTATGATGGTCCCCCAAATAATTGAAACTAGAATGACCATATGATCCAGCAATTCCACTTCTCATATATACATAAGTAAACTGAAAGCTGGATATCTAAGAGGTATTTGTTCACTCATGTTCATATCAGCATTATACACAGCAGCCAAAGGGTGGAAGCAAGCCAAGCAAGAGTCCATGGGTGGATGAATGGATAAATGTGGCACACACATTCAATAGAATATTATTCAGTCTTAAAAAAGAATGAAATTCTGACATGTGCTGCAACATGGATGAAACTGAGGACATTACACTAAGTGAAATAAGGCAGCCAGTCACACACAAAAAAAGACAAACACCATATAATTCCATTCCTATGAGGTACCTAGAGTAGAACATTCACAGAGGCAGAAAATGGAAGTGTGATTGCCATGGGCCGAGGGACAGGGATAATGTCGTTTGATGGGTTTAGAGCTTTGCAAAGTGCAAAGCATCCTGGAGATTGGTTGTACAACGTGAATGTGCTTAATACTACTGAATTGTATACTTAAAAATGGTTAAGTTGATAAATTTTATTATGTGTATTTTGCCACAATTTAAAAAATACCTATTTCCTACTTTGGTACACTGAGGAGACTTAAAAACATTAATAACCCGGACGCATTGAGGACATCTAGCATAAAAATTGTGGTCCATTGGAAATACCAACAAGGTTCTTGGAAAATCATGGATTTGAAACTTGAAATAGGAAATGAACAAGACGGATTTGTGTGTGTGTGTGTGTGTGTGTGTGCATGTGCGTGTGCACAAGTGTGCGTGCACTAGAAAACAAGGGAACTCTTTAAGATTAGTTTGGTTATATTAGAAGGACATGGGGCCAGCTTGAAAAGACTCTTCCACTGTCCAAAATGAGAAATTGGACATCTAAGAAGAAAAATAACTGATTTATTCAAGCATATTACACGTATAAAAATTCATGCATTCATTATTTTTAAAAAGTAAAAACATATAGAAAAGGTTTATTTTTATTTTGTTTTTTTATTTTATGTATTTATTTTGAGACCGAGTCTTGCTCTGTCTCCAGGCTGGAGTGCAGGGGCCGCAATCTCGGTTCACCGCAACCTCCGCATCCTGGGTTCAAGCGATTCTTCCGCCTCAGCCTCCCGAGTAGCTGGGACCACAGGCATGTGCCACCACGCCCAGCTAATTTTTGCATTTTTAGTAGAGACGGGGTTTCACCGTGTTGGCCAGGATGGTCTCAATTTCTTGACCTCGTGATCTGCCCACCTCGGCCTCCCTAAGTGCTGGGATTACAGGTGTGAGCCACAGCGCCCGGCCAGGTTTTTTTTTTAAAAAACCAATAAACAGGCCAGGTGTGGTGGTGCACATCTGTAATCCTAGAATTTTGGAAAGCTGAGGTGGGCAGATCACTTGAGGCCAGGAGTTCAAGACCATGTTGATCATGGTTCATTGCATGTGTCTCTACTTGTGTACTTATAAATTTTCATCATGTAGAGTTAAAATTGTATGTTACGAATGCTGCATTTTAAATGTACAGAAATTAAGCTGGGCACGGTGGCTCACACCTGTAATCTCAGCACTTAGGGAGGCAGAGGTGAGCGGATCACCTGAGAGCAGGTGTTCAAGACTAGCCTGGCCAACATGGCAAAACCCAGTCTAAACTACAAAAATTAGCCAGGCATGGTGGCGGGCGCCTGTAGTCCCAGCTACTCAGGAGGCTGAGGCAGGAGAATCGCTTGAACCCGGGGGGAAGGAGGTTGCAGTGAGCCAAGATCAAATCACACTACAATCCAGCCTGGGTGACAGAGCGAGACTCCATCTTAAAAAGAAATAAAAATAAAAATAAATGTACAGAAATTTCAACAAATAAAATTCCCTTCATACTCTGGATTTCCTTCTAATCTTACTCTAACTTATGCCTTGAATAAATTTGCCCACTGTGCTTAATCTTTTCTGTTGTTTATCTTTAAATTGATGGAAACACTGCATAATTTAATTACAATTGAACAATTATTGGAGTATACAAACATTAATACAAATAATATGAAGGGCAATTTACATGCTAACTTTAGTTGTTAAAATTATGCATTAGTGAAAATATAAATTCATCACTTCATCTCTCCCCCTGCCAAACATAAACTCTCAGTAGCAGAAAATGAATTACGGGCTATATTTGAAAAATGTACCTACCTCAAAATAACCCCCCTTTTCGAGCAAGCAAATTCTTGTTTATCATTAGAAGTTTATGTGCAATATATTATTATCTTATATAGCAGTTTCTGAGTTTCAGGGGGAAATACTTATTTTACCAAGGACTCTGGCTTTTAGTATGAAACAAATATAGCACAGCATCAATAGTACTCTTACAGACATTAAATAATATTTGGTGATTATAATTATATTTTTATAAAATCTACTTTTAAAAAAAAAGAAATGATACATTGTATGGCACAGACTATAAAGTGTGTTCACACTTACTAGAAAATTGTCCTCTGTAAGTGTTGAATTTTCCTCTTGAATGAGTGGTTCTGAGTCAACCAGAGAAAGGTAAAAGTTTTACAAGAGTGAGTGCTAGGTGGTACTGAGAGACATACTAATTTACAGATAATCTGCATTGATAGTTAACTGTGGAAAACAGAATTTGTATCAAAATCATGTTTGTATATTGGAAAGTGGGCCAGGAAAAAAAGGCAAAATGGAAAACCCAGAAAAAATAAATTATAGCATTAACATAAAATGATTTACATACACTCAAAATAGGGACCATCTGTCCACAGATTTAATAGAGACGGGTGAACTCAGACAGTATAGAGCCATTGACAAATATCAGTCTGAAAATGGCATGCTTGTAGACCCCATTAATATAGAAATTGCAGCCAAAGCTTTCTATAGTAATCGCGAATATTCTCAGATTCTAAAACTGCACGGACAACTTACCACTAACTTGCAGCTAGCCTCCTAGAAATCCCATTCGTGCAAAAGTCTATTTTAGAAAAATAATTCTATGTTATATCTTTGGCACCATATCCATTTCCTCTCTATTTCTTTTTATATTTCCAGTATTAAACTGGAGGAAGGATGGTGAAATAGAAGCTGCTGGTTTTTGCAAAGTTATGAGGCTTCATATGCCATTGTAGAACATTTGTAAAACATTTACATCTCTCTGGTTGACTCAGAACTACTCATTAAAGAAGAAAATTCAACATTTATAGAGGACAATTTTCTATTAAGTGTGAACACACCTCATGGTCTGTGCCACACGCTATATACCATTTCTTTTTTTCATATACCATTTTGACCATTTGAGTGGGATCCCAAAGCACCCTGGTGGGCTGAGAAGCCTTTCCCAGCCCACCGTATTTTGCAGAACAGCATGATTTGGTGTAAAAGCTTGCACTCTGAAGTCAGGCAAGCCTGGAATCTCTTCCTAATTTTTAACACTTCCTCTCTGGGCCTTAGCTTCTTCATCTGTTAAAGGGAGACAGCAATAACCTCTTTCTCAGGGTTCTTAGGGATAGTAAATTAAATGAGATAATATATGCAATGTAAAAATTAACTGAAATACTAGATGTTATGAGATGATGGTGCTGGTATGTATTTTAACTCTTTCCCTTGAAAACACCTTTGGGATACCGACAACGTGAGCACCTTGGGTCAGTCTCACTGGCCTGATTGGGCAGGGACAACTACCCTGGGGTCTTGGTCAGTAACCTTTACACTCAAGACATTGGTACTTTCTCTGTTCTGTCATTACTGCTATCTATAGCACTAATCCCTTCAAAAGAATGAGACCTGTTTAACTTGGTAATAAGGATTCAGAGAAGAACTACAGAGATCAAAGGGTAAAAAAGTAAAAGCTAAGAGAAAAAACTAAAGCGAGTGGACTGACTGAGCCAGGAGGGCTCAGGGCTGGCTACTGGATTATTATGTAAAGTAAAGCCACTCAACCGTTTTCACTTCAGCACTCTGAAAAATATTCAATCTGCCAGGGTGCACCTGGGGAACCACACCCTACTGATTAAAATTGGCATGGGAGGAGCAGGTCTTTAAAGAAACTACACTTGAATTTAATCAAGAAGCTAAAAATAGGTGAGAGGAGCAATAAAGAAGACAGGAAAACATTAGGAGTCTAAGAGCTGAGTGCAGTGGCTCACAGCTGTCGTCCCAGCACTTTGGGAGGCCGAGGTGGGTGGATCACGAGGTCAGGAGTTGGAGACCAGCCTGGGCAACGTGGCAAAACCCATCTACTAAAAATACAAAACTTATCCGGGTGTGGTGGCATGCGCCTGTAATCCCAGTTACTCGGGAGGCTGAGGCAGGAGAATCGCTTGAACCCGGGAGGCGGAGGTTGGAATGAGCCGAGATCTCGCCACTGCACTCCAGCCTGGGTGACAGAGTGAGACTCCATCTCAAAAAAAGATCAAAAAAAAAAAAAAAAAAAAAGAATCTAACAGTAACTATTGCTGTTTGAAGCCTAAGTTGTGAGGGAAATTTTATTTTCAGAGGAATTAGAAATCTCTGATTGACATTCACAGTTCAGCAGCTACAATGTTCACTAGTCTCAAGCAACTGGAGTAGAAACTGGAGTAATTGGTTTTTTTGCTGAGGCATGATCAGAATTCCTGCACATGGGTGCTCAGGATTGAGTTAGTAAGCAGATGTAAAAACAGCCTGAATGTTTTCCTTTAATCACTGAAAACAGCAACTTGAATAAAAGGCAAAAAGCATAATTTTCATGTGAAAAATCTCCCATCTCTAGAGGAAAAACAGTTGAATTTTGGTGCCTGTGATGAGAATAATTTAAAAATGATAGTTCTGATACAGAAAATGGAAGTTTACTACAAATTAAATATCAAAAAGTAAAATTGTTAGTGTGTGTGTGAGGGAGGGAGGTAATTCTGCAGGGAAGCAAGGAAAAGAGAGTGCTCCAGCCAGTGTAAAATTGTTCCAGTAAGAGATAAAGCTTTAGGGATGGTTGACCAGGTGGCGATTGTGTGTCTATGTACAGAAAACACCTGACACTTGAGATAAATTAAATGCATTTAGACCACTTTGTCAATGTCAAGTATTTGCAGTGAGGGTGAAGCCGGTGTCCAGCTCTTCCGCTTCACTGTGGAGGAAATGAGGATAAATCCAACCCTTGAAATCTGTTTGAAGAAAACAAAGAACTGTTGAATAGCAGTGAGTCTCTGAAGTTTTGGAATAAGCATCTCTGGAGATCTTTACAAACAGGCTAGAATTTTATTTGACACTCAATAGTTAATTCAAACTTTAAGCCTGAGGAACATATGAAATAATTTCTCATCCTGCCTAGGACTTTATGATTTTCAGAAATATAGATGTTCATTATCTTGGGTTATTAAGGAGAAATATTTTTGCTGGCTCTAGGCTGGCAGAGCAGAAAGTACCTTTTGTCAGATGTTCCCAGAAACACTTAACAATATTATTTGGCATAAAAGATTACATATAGTTGAGGCCACGGCTTTTTCACAGGATGACTCGTCTAAAACAGGCCTACAATGTAAATTAGTATCAGCATCTCAAGCATAGTAAAAGTCTTGCAGGTGGTCAGTCAGGATATTATGCAAAAATAGGTGGGAAGGAAATAACTTTTGCTGTTATCCCATTCTGATTAGATTCTAATGTTACCAGTGTCAGGTTGAATACTTGCCCTTCACTTTGAAATTTTGAACTTGCTATAGCTCACTAAAAATAAATTCTTTTTTCCTTTTTTTCTACATATGTAAATCTTAGTGTCATTTATAAAATAAAACAATATTGGCCAGGAGCAGTGGCTCACACCTGTAATCCCAAACACTTTGGAAGGCTGAGTTGGGAGAGGATCACTTGAGCCTAAGAGTTCCAGACAACTTGGGGCAACATAGTGAGACCTTGTCTCTGCAAAAAAATTTTAGAATTAGCTAGGTGTGGTGGTGCCTGCTGTTAATCCGTTACTCGGGAGGCTGAGGTGATCCCTTCAGCCCAGGAGCTCGGGACTGCAGTGAGCTGTGATGGTGCCACTGTACTCCAACCTGAGTGACAAAGCAAGACCCTGTCTTGGAAAAAAAAAAAAAAGACAATATTGCAACTACTTACAAGTAGAGTTACAACTTGGGTTTGAGCTTACTACAATATCAAATTTTCAAATCCAAATTTCAATATAAAATCTTTTATTGTGGGTAGTGTTTTCCTAGTACACATTGATATACAATTTCAAAGAGTTTTAGCTCATTAGTCCCCAGCATTTCTAGTTATGCATAAAAATTATTTAAAAATCTTTCATGGATACTATTGTTTGTTCACTCGGAAAGTGTACTCATCAGTAGCATTCTAGTTTTTTTCTTCTTGGGAGGACTTCTGGACTAGAAATATGTACTAATCCCTCTTCTCTTTCCTGATTATGAACCTTGGAAGTGCAGAGAAGTTGTCCCAAAGTGAGGCTGGGAAGGGGAAAATGAGTATGTGAGCCATCCTAAAGAGAGGAAATGAAAACGGCAGGCAAAACTGAACAGGAATGACATCTAGGATGGCTCAAAAGCTAAACACAGGAGATCTTTCTCCCAGAAAGGACCAAAGGAAAAGCACAAGTTTTTAAAGAGTCACTTAGACGTCAGGTCTGTGTTTATGACTTTAGAACTACCCAAGCACATGTTAGGGATTTGCTAAGCCCTTTCCATATATTACCTCATTAAATCTTCAAGGTAGACCTTGCCAAGCACATTTTATTATTGTTTTTTAATTATATTTTTTGTAGAGACAGGGTTTCGCTGTATTACCCAGGTGGGTTTGAACCCCTGGGCTCAAGTGATCCTCTTGCCTTGGCCTCCCAAAGTGCTGGGATTACAGGTGTGAGCCACTGTGCCCAGCCACCAACGCCATTTTAGAGAAAGATTTCAACCCACATATGTGCGGCTGAAAGCTCCTACTCATAACCACCTTACCAAGCTGCCTCCAGGCTGCCTTACTCTTTTCTTGTGCTACCTTCCGTGTCATTTCTTTAATGTTCTTTTTCCTTTATTCCAGTTGCTTTACAAGCTAGAACTCTTCTTCTTCCAGCTCTGCACCACAACATTTATGTACCCTCTGATAATGCAAATGACGTTTCCAATTCAAGTAGTACAAAATGATCGATTCTAGGATATGTCTCATTGTTTTAGACCACATAACCTGTCAGTGTATTGATATTTCTTCTCACTGAATTGACTCATATTGCCTTTTTATTTGACTTTCACCTTTTTCCTTTAACAGTTATTTCCATTTGAGATTTTGAAACCCACCCAATAGTCCCATAGATAGTTGTTGTTATTTTCTTTTTTTTCTTTTTTTTTTTTTTGAGACAGAGTCTCACTCCGTCACCAGGTGCCAGGCTGGAGTGCAGTGGCGCGACCTCAGCTCACTGCAACCTCCGCCGCCCGGGTTCAAGCAATTCTCCTGCCTCAGCCTCCCGAGTAGCTGGGACTACAGGGGCACGCCACCACGCCCAGCTAATTTTTTTAAATATTTTTAGTAGAGACGGGGTTTCACCATGTTGACCAGGATGGTCTCGATCTCTTGACCTCGTGATCCACCCGCCTCAGCCTCCCAAAGTGCTGGGATTACAGGCGTGAGCCACCGCGCCCGGCCTGTTATTTTCTTTTTAAATATAAACATAGAAATTGACCCTTCTGGTCTTAAAGCTTGAAACTTGTAATTTTTTTTTTATCTGAGTTCCTTCTCTAAGAAATGAACTTCAGGCCTGGCAAAAAAAAAAAGTATCAAAGAACCAGAACTCCCCAGATCATCACATCCAGACAACGAGAGAGATGCAGACCCCTCATTCATCATGATTTCTCCTTGCCCCTTCCGAGTTCCTATTTTCTTATGCATTGTTACATTTCTTCTCTGCTGTATAAACCCCTAGCTTTAGCCAGTGAGGTAGATGGATTTGAGACTCCTCAGCTGCAATACCCAATTAAGACTTCTTTCTTGGCAATTCTTGCCTCAGTCATTGGCTTTCTGTGCAGAGAGCAGCAGGGCCTAAACAAAACCCTCAGTGTTTTGGTAATAATTTCCTGTAGAAGTTTTTTCAGGTGCTTCAGATTTGACAGATGTTATCTTCTTTCAGATATGTTTTAGTGTTGTAGTTTTCCCAATCACAACTGAAAAGATAAATACCATTTACAGGAGGATTTGTTGTTCTCCGATATACTTTACGGAAAGTGTTTTTAATACTGATTATTGGGTATAGGTTGATATACACTTAAATTTAGTATGAATCTGGATTCTGAGAGCTTTTACTCTGCTATTTTAGGCATGCCTCAGGTGCTGTTTTCACAAGGTGATTTTTTTTTTTTTTTACTGCCCAGGCTGGAGTGATCTCAGCTCACTGCAACCTCTGCCTCCCAGGTTCAAGCAATTCTCCTGCCTCAGCTTCCCAAGTAGCTGGGATTACATGTGTATGCCACCATACCTGGCTAATTTTTGTATTATTAGTAGAGACAGGGTTTGACCATGTTGACTGGACTGGTCTCCAACTGCTGACTTCAGGTGATCTGCCTGCCTCGGCCTCCCAAAGTGCTGGAATTACAGGTGCAAACCACCGCGCCCAGCCTATGAGGTGATTTTTGCTGATAATTTTGAGGCTCTCACTCAGGGCTAGAGTCATCAGACACGTCTTAGTGATATTTGCCATCTTCCTTTTTGATGTTTTGTTGATGCTTTAGTTGTGGCTTGTGCCAGAATCAATTAAATACCATGAGCAGGGAAACCCTTCCTGCTTCATGTCAGCACTATGATTTAAACACTGAGATGCTCATACAGCCTTTATATGTAGCCTGAAGCGTGCTGACAGTCACTGTGATGCAGCTGCACTTCCTGACAGCCCATCACTGTATATTACATGAATCATCCCGATGGGCGTTATTACAGGGCATCACTGTGCCCTCTTCTTGCCCGTAGGGACCTCTATTCATCCCACTCCTGAAGGCAAATGGATGATGCCAATGCAGTAATAGCACTGTTATTAAATAGGCTGCTTAAGAGGGCTTTTCTCAATTTAATTTTACTGTGCTTTACAGGGAGCGTTACAATCATAAGCCACAATTAAAATCCTGATCATAAGGTACTCACTTTTTTTAGGCAGCATATTAATGTCTATACAGCTTATTTTTAGGATGTTCTAGGGTCATGTGTATACTGAGCAAAATAAACAGCAGGCTGAGAGTTCAGAATGTGCAGCGCTTTGGCATGACTCATGGCTTGGCCCAGGCTAGTCACTTAGCCCTTTTAAGATATCACTGAGGCCGGGTGCAGCAGCTCACGCCTGTAATCCCGGCACTTTGGAAGGCCAGGGTGGGCGGATCATGAGGCTAGGAGATCGAGACCACCCTGGCTAACATGGTGAAACCCCATCTCTTCTAAAAATACAAAAAAAAAAAAAAAATTAGCCGGGCGTGGTGGCACACAGCTGTAATCCCAGCTACTTGGGAGGCTGAGGGAGGAGAATCGCTTGAACCAGGAGGGGCTGGTCGCAGTGAACCAAGATTTTGCCACTGCACTCTAGCCTGGGTGACAGAGTGAGACTCTGTCAAAAAAAAAAAAAAAAAAAAAAGACATCACTGAAGAAACAGGAGTTCTGGGATATATCTCCCAAGGGAACAACTGAGGTGCCCAAAGGGAGTATATGGGGTGGGCAGAAAATTAACCCAGATGGAACTCATCTATGAATACTTGAGTGTCTACTTCTTATAACTCTCTTTGTCTCTGTTTCTGACATAGGTATCCTGAGGGGCTCCTAATTTCTCTCCATGTTCACAATATACTAGACACATAGTATAATAAGCCATCTATTTACATTATTTCACTTGATTTTTGAAAACCATCACATGAAATAAATATTAAGGTCCCAGATTATAAATTAGGAAACAAAAGCTTAGAGTAGTGACAGTCGAAATGTGATCTAAAAACTGTTAACAGTCCACAAATTGGGTTCAGTGTATACTACTCAGGTGATGGGTACATCGAAGTCTCACAAATTACCGTTAAAAAACGTATTGATGGAACCAAACACTTCCCATTCCTCAATAACTTATGGAAATAAAAACATTAAAAAATAAGAGAAAAAACTGTTAGCAGTCCACAATGAAGTCAGAGCAAAACTTGAGAGTATTGAGGAATATTTATAGCAATTTAGCATTGCTAAGATATTTTTACTGCATTTTGCAAAAGTATTGGTCCATAATAGCTGGGAAACAGCAAGAAAGGCAGAACTGAAGAAGCAAAGGAAGGAGAAAAAAGAAGGAACAAAGGTAAAAAAACAACCACCACCACCTGATCCTTCACTGTAGACAGCTTGAGAAACAGAGGCTTAGACCTTTAATGATGAGTCCAAATTCCACATCAGGCAAATCTCAGAACTAAGATTTAAACCCTATCCTGGCTTCAAAGCCCTTGCTCTTTAGTATAACACTCTGTTACCCACTTGATAACAGTGATGATAAGTCAAGAAAGAAAGAAAACAGCCATTTGATGACTATTTATCATTATCCTCTAGAGATTTAGGAACTCAAACTTCAAAATTTGGGGGACTGAAATAAGAAGAGCGTTTATACCTAAGTCAAGATTCTGGCCTACAGCCACCACCATTGTTTTGACTGTCATAATCATGGTTAATATTAATTGGGAGCTAAGCCCCAAGAACTGTCCCACATGCTTAACATGAAGTATCCTATAATCCCCAGGATAACCCAATAAGGCAGTTATGATTTGGCTTTGTAGCAGCAGAGCCAGGATGCAAATCAAGTGTGCTTGACACCAAGCTCTTAACCACTGGGCTATATATTTCCCATCTATAATCCATGATAGATTTACACGAAGGTTTGGCAAGGAACTAGAACTTACTCATTAACACCAGATGCTGGGTTTAAATTTCATCTAGAGCTGTGTGATCTTGCACATGTTACTTAATCTCTCTGTGCTTCAGTTATCACTGTAAAACGGGCATAACAAGACCAGCCTCAAAGGTTTATGGCAAGAATTTAATTTTTTATAATGCACATTTGCACAGTGCTTGGCACATAGTGTTCCATAAATGGTAGCTACTGGTAATATTAAAATCATAAATCGGTAGTTTTTAGGTTAACTCCATAGTAAAAAGAACATGGTGTATGAGAGTGTGTGGATTTTGATTCTCAATCATAGATTTTACTAAACTTTACTTTTCTCATTAACCTGTGGCTTTAAGGAGTTCCATTATACCATGAAAGAGTGAAATTAACTTAATTCTTCCTATTTGCTATGATATCACTTTCTTTTTTTTTTTTTTTTTGGCGACAGAGTTTTGTTCTTGTTGCCCAGGCTGGAGTATGCAATGGCTCAATCTCAGCTCCCCGCAACCTCCACCCACCTCCCGGGTTCAACCACTTCTCCTGCCTCAGCCTCCCAAGTAGCTGGGATTACAGGCATGCACCACCATGCCTGATTCATTTTGTATTTTAGTGGAGACGGGGCTTTCCATGTTGCTCAGGCTGGTCTGGAACTCACGATCTCAGGTGATCTGCCCGCCTCAGCCTCCCAAAGTGCTGGGTTTACAGGCAAGAGCCACCATGTTCAGCTGATGCCACATTCTTTATTTCAAATATTCCCACTTAATTAAATTGCTGCTCCTTTAAATATTAAAATATGAAGACTTCAATAAACATTAGGAAGCTCTTAATTTCGGGGAAAGGAAACCATCATTTATGTACGTGTTTCATTAATTATCAAGATTACCAAGATTTTTTTTTTCTTTTTTCTAGTCAAGTGCAGTAGTGAGAAGGGGGGAAAGAGTAGAACAAGGAGTTTGATCTGTAACTGACAGTGAACAATCAATTGAGTTAACTCACTACCTTCGGACCAGCCAAGATTACCGAGATTTATGATTTGCATTTTAAGAATGTAAGTTCCAGGCTGGGCACAGCGAGTCACTCCTGTAATTGCAGCACTTTGGGAGGCAGAGGTGGGCGGATCACTTGAGGCCAGGAGTTCGAGATCAGCCCGGCCAACATGGCAAAACCAGCCGTGGTATCGCATGCCTCTAGTCCCAGCTACTAGGGAGGCTAAGGCAGGAGAATGCTTGAACCCGGGAGGCGGAGGTTGCAGTGAGCCGAGACCGTGCCACCGCACTCCAGCCTGGGAGAAAGAGCGAGACTCCACCACACACACACACACACACACAAAAAACTTAAAAAAGAATGTAAGTTCCAGAAAGCAAGAATGTTTGCCTGTTTTATCCACAATGCCTAAAACGGTGTCTAGTGCTTAGCAGGTACTCAATATATCCGTTGAATAAATGCATCTCATTGGATAACTCAGCCACAGCAATGCATCCTTCTTTGAATTGGATTTAAGTTTGCCTTTTAAAAAAATATACCTTAAAAACAAATAACGTTTGCTCTTTCTCTGCTAAGAAAAGTGAGCTCTACTGCACTGGAGGTGGGACGGAGGGAAGGAAATAAGGGCATTCTGTATTCACCTGCATGAGGCACAAAAGCCAGCTTCTGCACGTGCAGCGCGGCTGCTAGGCCTGGAGGCTTCTGGAGCCTACACCTCTGTCCTCGCCTTCGGGGAGGGATGGAGCTAGGAGCGCCGTGCGGAACCGCGTCCAGCCGCCGAGTCACTGACACATCACGATGAGTCAGATGCTCCGTGCGCCGGGCGGATTTGTGAGATCCGCTGCTGCATGCCGGCCCGGCAGGGCTCCCTGGGTTCTCAGTGCCGTCCTAGCTCTGCAATGCAGCGCGGGAGAGGCGGAACCGGGGCTCGTGGGGGCGGGCAGCGCCAGGCTCCTCCCGGAGCAGGACTCTCAGAAACTCGGGGAGCGACGTCGCCGCTCAGATAAACCCTCGCGCTCGGCGGCCAGCGTCCTGGCCAGGAGCTCCTCTGAAACGGACTCTTGGCGCGCCTGGCGTTTCTGCCTCTGTTATCTATTTACTGACCTCTCATCTCCTCGGAAGAGTTAAACGGTTCTTAGCAGTCCGTGCTTCTCCTCTAGCTTCAGTGACCTTTTTTGGGGGGTAACAAACTAAAGAAAGAAGTTGATGTTTGAGTTAATAAAATGTGTCATGCCAGTGCCCTGGGAATCCGACACAGCTGGTCCAGGAGGAACCTGGGTCCTGCTTTGTTTTGTTTTCACATATGGTGTCTAGCTCTCTTGTCAGGCTGGAGTGCAGTGGCGAGACTAGCACACAGCAGCCTCAACCTCCCGGGCTCGAGTGATCTTCCTGCTTCAGCCTCCCGATTAGCTACAACTACAGGTGGCTGTCACCGCGCCCTGAAATATTTCTTATAGGGGCCTTGCCTTGTTGCCCAGGCTGGTCTCAAGCTCTTGGACTCTGGGGAATCCTCCCACCTCGGCCTACAGAGTAGCTGGGATTACAGATGCGCCACTGTGCCCAGCTATGCCTATTCTTGAAGGCTCTCCATGTCATTTCCATGGGCAGCCAGGTTTCTCTGTCATCAGGCTAGATGATTTCCAAGAGCCCTTCCAACTCTAAAATTCTAGGAACAATGATATTTTTTTCAACCTAGTCCCTTTGAGCCAAGAAAAGAACTCATTCATTGTATTAATTTAGACAAACCTACAAAGGTAGAAAGATTCTTAGAATTTTATTTCAGTAAAAATGAAATGTTTGGTCACTTGGGCAAGTACAGAGCTGTTTACACTTAAATTCCCATTTGTAAGGTTGAAATTCTATCCCCTAAGTTCCAAAGTGAACAAAAGTCCTAATTTAGAGCCCAGTGCTCTGTGGCCTCTCACGCCCTGGTAGGGCCAGGGCCCCAGGGCAGAGGACCTGGCTGCTGGATCAGCAGTGTTTGAAGGCTCCCATTTTATTTGCAGCCACAGCCAGTGCCAAGTTCATTGTGAGCTGCACTTCCCGACTTGTTTGTGAGCTGCAGGCTGCATCAGGAAATAAGTTTGTAAAATTACATTCTCTGGCTGAGTCTAGCCCTTTGTTGAAATAGCTACATTATCTATGACGACAGTGACAAGGCCAAAGGTGAGAAAATCTACATGAATTAGTCTCTCAAAAGTATTCAGATAAGGGCAGAAAGACCAGATGTTTCCTTTCTAAGTGACAAAGGGCTTGAGAATAAAAGGTAGGAAGAACAACTTGAAAGATTCACTTGGGTTTCTTTTTTAGTACCTAAGAATATTACTAAGTTCCCCAAAAGCATTGCACCCCTGAATTCTAGTCTATTTTAATTTTTGAGAGAGTGTCTTGCTCTGTCTCCTAAACTGGAGTGCAGTGGCATGACCACAGCTCACTGCTGCCTTGAACTCCTAGGTTCAAGTGATCCTCTCGCCTTGGCCTCCCCAAATTCTGGGGTTATAAGCATGAGCCACTGCACCTGTTCATCCCTAGATTCTAGATCAGGGTCTGGCACATAATAGATGTTCAGTAAATATTAAACAGATGTATGAATCAGACAGTCTTGGTCATCTATGTATCTTTACCTGCTGAGAGTTTTGTGCGGGTTTTTTGTTTGTTTTATTTTTTTTTGAGACGGAGTTTCGCTCTTGTTACCCAGGCTGGAGTGCAATGGCGCGATCTCGGCTCACTGCAACCTCCACCTCCCGGGTTCAAGCAATTCTCCTGCCCCAGCCTCCCAAGTAGCTGGGACTACAGGCGCGTGCCACCATGCCCAGCTAATTTTTGTATTTTTAGTAGAGACGGGGTTTCACCATGTTGACCAGGATGGTCTCGATCTCTTGACCTCGTGATCCACCCGCCTCGGCCTCCCAAAGTGCTGGGATTACAGGCGTGAGCCACCACGCCCGGCCAGTTTGTTTTATTTTTTTTGAGACAGAATCTCACTTTGTAGTCACCCAAGCTGGAGTGCAGTGGTGTGATCTCGGCTCACTGCCACCTTTACCTCCCAGATTCAAGCGATTCTTGTGCTTGAACTCCCGAGTAGCTGGGATTACAGGCACACAACCCCATGCCTGGCTAATTTTTGTATTTTAGTAGAGACAGGGTTTTGCCATGCTGGCCAGACTGGTCTCAAACTCCTGGCCTCAAGTGATCGGCCTACTGAGAGTTAATTCAGGAAAAACTACTAAATTATAAGCTCCTAAGGGCAGAGACTGGGTCCTTATAGGACCTGGCAAAATGATCAGCAAAGATTTGTTGAAATGAATTGGCTAAGAGCTCTTCTAGACGGAGGAAAGTGAGGAAACATAAAAGCTAATAATAAAGATTGGAAAAGGACATAGGTATGTATTGGACAAATCCAGCATTTCTTGAAAAATTCATGTATTGATTCATTGATGACATATAAGCAAAGATAAGGTCATCTTTAACTGTAAATGTTGATACTTCTTCAGTAAGAGAAACAGCGTGACTCAAGGCAATGGACTCATGGACATTGATTTGGCAGTTTAAGGACAAAATTCTAAGGGGTTGATGATGATAGGGAAAAATGGAATTGCCTTAAACGCCTAACAGTAAGGAACTTTTAAAATAAACTATGATGCTTTCATGCAATTATGTTTTCAGATAAAATCATGTTTTCAAAAACTATATATGGACATGGAGAAATAGTGTTAAGAACATATGGCAACAGAAACCATTGACTTCCTACCCATACCACTTCCCTTCTCCTTCCCAACACCTCACAATTTTATTGGGATTTCTATCCTCCTCTGCACAGACGTGTGCTTCAGGCGAGGCAGTCGCCAGCCCTGCCCTGAAGAGTGAATCATCAGTGAGTGGTGAATGTGAATTCCCCTGGCTTGCGATCTGCTGAGACCGGGGAGCGTGATTCATTCCAGGCAAGTGAGGTGGATGAGAGTGGAGAGGCTTCTGGAAAAGCTTTCCTCTGTCTTTAAAAGCAGGAAACAGTCATGCGTCTATTAAATTTTAGAGTCTACATGTGATAAAGCCACCATGCAGCCAGGCCTGAGGCTGAGCTGACAAGCCTGGGAGTGTGGAAAAATGCAAAGGCCCCAGATGGTTGATCTGGTGATTCTCTTGACTCCTTAGCCTTGGAGGCTACAGGTCAGTGACCAAGAGTCAATTCACCAAATACCCACCCACCGTAAGTCAATTTCCATTATGGCTGATTTACTCACTGATTTTTATTTTTTAAATTTTTTTGAGACAGTCTTGCTCTTTTGGCCAGGCTGGAGTGCAGTGTCATGACCTCGGCTTACTGCAACCTCCGTCTCCTGGGATCAAGCAATTCTTCTGCCTCAGCCTCTCAAGTAGCCAAGATTACAGGTGTGTGCCACCACGCCCAGCTAATATTTTAATTTTTTTAGTAGTGGCGGAGTTTCACCATGTTGGCCAGGCTGGTCTCGAACTCCTGACCTCAGGTAATCCACCTGCCTCGGCCTCCCAAAGTGCTGGGATTACAGGGCTGAGCCACCACGCCTGGCCTACTCACTGCTTTTAAATATTTAGATATGGTTGACTGATTTTCATTTTGTCTTCATGACAGCATTTAAGAAATATTAAAATCGTCTCCATCCCAGTTCCTTGTTGCTGTAACTGAAGACTGACTTTTCATGAGTCACCCAGCTGAAGAACTCATCTTATTTCCAAACTTAGTATGTGAGCTAATTGTTTCTTATAGTTTAAACCAATTGCATACTGAGTCCAGGTTTCCTTTTAATTGCAACTAAAAGTATACTACTGGGATACATGTAGTGTAAGAGAGAGAGAGAGACTGGGGGTGGGGAGAGCGAGAGAATGAATTATTTTTGGGTTGTAGGAGTGGGAATATAGCTGATTTATGCCTTTACTGTATATTCATCTTTGTATTTCTCTGTATTTTCTAAATTTTCTGTAATGAACATATATTGCTATTATGAATAAAGTGGAAAGGTTGTTTTTTTGTGTGGTTTTTTTTTTTTTTTTTGAGGCAGAGTCTTGCTCTGTCGCCCAGGCTGGAGTGCAGTTATGCAATCTGGAGTCACTGCAAGCTCCACCTCCCGGGTTCAAGCAATTCTCATGCCTCAGCCACTCAAGTAGCTGAGATTACGTGCGTACCACCACATCCAGCCAATTTTTGTATTTTTAAGTAGAGACAGGGTTTTGGCATGGTGTCCAGGCTGGTCTCAAACTCCTGGCCTCAAGGGATCCATCCTCCTTGGCTTCCCAAAGAGCTGGGATTAGAGGTGTGAGCCACCACCTGAAAATTGTTCTTAAAAACTAGTTTGAGGGCTATAAATGGTATGAGTGCTAATCTAGAAGGTTGTAAAATCATTGACAATTGACATCTAGAGCTTAATAAAGTGGTAGGTAGGCAGGTGAGACTTCCCAAACGAGGAGTGATTGAATTAATTATAGAAGACTGAGTATGCATAGGACGAGTAAGAAGAGGTGAAGGTTAGGACCTCTCCATCCATTGTTTGTAACTTGGCACGGGAGGACTGAAAGGCCATATTCACACTATTTAGGCCAGGCGCGGTGGCTCATGCCTGTAATCCCAGCACTTTGGGAGGCCGAGATGGGTGGATCAAAAGGTCAGAAGTTTGAGATCAGCCTGACCAACATGGCAAAACCCTGACTCTACTAAAAATACAAAAAAATTAGCCAGGCATGGTGGTGGGCGCCCGTAACCCCAGCTACTTGGGAGTCTGAGGCAGGAGAATCGCTTGAACCTGGAAGGTGGAGGTTGAAGTGAGGCAAGATCGTGCCGTTGCACTCAAGCCTGGGGAACAAGAGCAAGACTCTACCTCAATAAACAAAACAAAACAGTATTTATTGTCTCTTCCATGCCTCATGCTTTACAAATATGTCATCTCCTTTCATTGTCACAACAGTTGTGAAAGCAGCAGTATTATCTTCATTTTGCAGCGGTAAGAAGTGAAGCTCAAACGTGCACACAAGTAACAAACGTCGGAACTGTGATTTTAATTCAGATCTGGCATTAAACATTGCATTGGGCACTTTACTGGGAGTGCAAATCACAGAACATCAGAGCCAAAGAGACGATCTGGAAAAAAAGCTGTTGTGATTATAAGTGACAGGAATCCAACTCAAAGTACTTAAGCAAAAATGGAAATTTTTGCCTTAGGTAGCTAGGAAGGAATGGAGTGAAACCAGCAACAGGCTTGACCGTGCCTGAGGTGAAGGAAGGTAGACCGTACCAGAGGTGTGGAAGCATTTTTTTCCACTTTAGGAGACAGCTTCCCCAGGTTGTAAAGAGGGGAGCTCCAAACACACCTCCACCATACCACTGCCCACTTCCTGTGACCTCTGCCCCCAAACCTGAAATCCCAAAGAGGCAGCTTCTCAAAGTAAAAGTGGAATGAAGGTTAAGTTGGTCTAAAAACCCATCCAACAACTTCTGGAAAGAGTCTCTGCATCATTTTGTTATTTATATGTCATTGCTTTTTGCACAATATTGTTTGCCCTTAAACAAATCTGAACACAGTAAGTTGTTTATTCGCAGAGAGAGAAATCTTACTCATACTTCCTGTCATCTGGCAGCAAAGAATACTGACCACAGAGTGACCCTTAAGGGTAAGGCTTTAATGAGCATTAGGCTAACTGCCGGTTTTCCAACCTGGTGCAAAATATTTATATTTTAGAAATTGTGATTTTAGACCTGGCACGGTGGCTTATGCCTGTAATCTCAGCTTTTTGGGAGGCCGAGGCAGGCAGATCAACTGAGGTCAGACCAGCCTGGCCAACATGGTGAAACCCTGTCTCTACTAAAAATACAAAAATTAGCTGGGTGTGATGGCGGTTGCCTGTAATTCCAGCTACTCAGGAGGCTGAGGCAGAGAGAGCTGCTTGAACCCAGAGGCAGAGAGGTTGCAGTGAGCCAAGGTCATGCTACTGCACTCCAGCCTCACAGAGTGAGAGTCTGTCTCAAAAAAAAAACTGTGATTTTAACATTACTGCAAGAGGGGCTTCTATTTCCCTTTTCCTCTATCCAGTCCCTAGATTAAGAGTTGACAATTTTTTTCTACAAAAGACCAAATTGTAAATATCTTTGACTTTGGAAACCATGTGATCTCTGTTGC
Organism: Alouatta palliata; assembly: GCA_004027835.1. NCBI lineage: Eukaryota > Metazoa > Chordata > Mammalia > Primates > Atelidae > Alouatta > Alouatta palliata. The sequence goes on from PVKV010007776.1 coordinate 57,343, forward strand.
AACTGCTAAACTGCTTTTGTCTTACAAAAGCAGCTGTGGATGATATGTATGCAAATGAGCATGGCTGTATTCCAATAAAACTTTATTTTCAATAACAGGAAGTCAACCAGGTTTTGTTCACAGGTCTCGGCTTGCCCTAGATCACTGATTTTTTTCCCCAACTTAAAAATTACCATTTTTTGTTGGTTTTAAACCCATGCCGGAACAAGAGAACTTCACAATTTTCTATGGGTATCCTGTGTTTTGGTTGTTTGGATGATTGTCCAAAGAATCAGTCCACAATAGGAATTATTGTTACCTGTTTTATGTTTCTGTTGGTTCCAGAGAGGAATCATCTTATCAAGGCATGTAGGTTAAAAAAAAATTTAAATTAGTAAAACTATAGCTATAGAACAATAAATTTAATGTTTTTAAACCTTGCATTTAAAAAGTAAATTTGGCTGGGTGCGGTGACTCATGACTGTAATCCTAGCATTTTAGGAAGCTGAGGCCGCTGGATTGCTTGAGCCCAGGAGTTCAAAACCAGCTTGGGCAACATGGAGAGACCCCATCTCTACAAAAAATACAAAAATTAGCTGCGCATGGTGGCGCACGCCTGCAGTCCCAGCTACCTTGGGAGGCCGAGGTAGGAGGAGCACTTGAGCCCAGGAAGTCAAGGCTGCAGTGAGCTGAGATGGTGCCACTGCACTCCAGCCTGGGCAACAGGGTGAGACCTTGTCTCAGAAATAAATACATAAAATAAAAGGTAAATGTAAGTAACAAAAGAAAGATGCAAACTGAATTGTGAGTAGATGGAGGGATCATAAATTTGGGGGACCAGTAAATATTTTTCTCACTGTGGTGGGGAAATTGATAGGTGAAATAATAGAGTGGCCATTATTTTAAGTCTGCAGGAGTTTTTGCCCAATGACAAACGTGGAATTCAAAACCCGTTTATCGGTTGTGCCTGACTAGTTTTCTTTTTCTTTTCTGATTAATAACAATTTATTATTATATGTTTAAAAAATCTGGACTTACAGAACATTTTAATAATTGTTCCTATACAGCATTAAATGCTCACTATCTTATTTAAACTTAAAAAGAAATGCCATTTCGGTGATAGCTATTATCACCTCTTATACCATGACTAGCAAACATCCTCAGAAATATAAACCTACTTCACACGTGCATGGTAACCTTGGAAATTATGGTGTGTTGGGCACTATTATTCTTTTTTTTTTTTCTTTCCTACTTTAGATTTTTAATTTTTTCCAAAGGAATCATCTCCTAACAGGTTAAAGAAATTATTCAAAATACAGCTATAAAAGGCCAGGCTCGGTGGCTCACACCTGCAATCCCAGCACTTTGGAAGGTCGAGGCGAACGGACCACCCGAGGTTGGGAGTTCGAGACCAGCCTGACCAAAATAGAGAAACTCTACTGAAAACACAAAAAATTAGTCATGCATGGTGGCGCATGCCTATAATCCCAGCTACTCAGGAGGCCAAGGCAGGAGAATCGCTTGAACCCCAGAGGCGGAGGCTGCAGCGAGCCGAAATTGCGCCATTGCACCCCATTCTGGGCAACAAGAGTGAAACTCCATCTCAAAAAAAAAATAAAAAAATACAGCTATACACCTGGGGCACTATTATTCTTACTTTCAGATATAAAACAACATGGAGACTGATTTTTCCCAAATCATGTATCTAGTGACCTGCAGATTTTTGGACTTCAAGTCAACATTCTTTTGTTTGTTTTATTTTTATTTTTTGAGACGGAGTCTCCCTCTGTTGCCCAGGCTAGAGTGCAGTGGTGCCTCAGCTCACTGCTACCTCCACCTCCTGGATTAAGCAATTCTCCTGCTTCAGCCTCCAGAGTAGCTGGGATTACAGGTGTCCACCACCGCACCTGGCTAATTTTTGTATTTTTAGTAGAGATGGGTTTCACCATGTTGGCCAGGGTGGTCTTGAACTCCTAACCTTCTGATCTGCCCAGCCTCCCGAAGTGCTGGAATTACAGGCATGAGCCACCACACCTGGCCTCCACATTGTTATATGCCACAGTTACCAAGTTGCCTTTGTTGACATATAGACTTTTCAACTTGCCGTTGCCTTACAGATAAAAATTGTGAATAAAAGAACAAGCTTTCAGTTTTCAGCTGCAACTTAGAGAACAATTAAAAAAATAATCATCAAAAAATTATAGTATGTCTTTTGGGCATATTACTTAAATCAGTAGAATAAAGGGGTAGAAAATATGTATGTGGACTTTTTCTTCTTTTTTTTTTTTTTTTTTTTGAGATAGGGGCTTGCTCTGTCACCAGGCTGGAGTGAAGTGATGCAATCACTGCTCACTGCAGCCACAACCTCCCGGCTTCAAGTGAGCCTCCCACATCAGCCTCCTGAGTAGCTAGGACTACAGGCATGGGTGCCACCATGCCTGGCTAATTTTTTTTTGCAACATGTCGGGGTTTGACATGTTGCCCAGCCTGGTCTCGAACTCCTGGCTGCAAGCCTCTGGCTCAGCCTCCCAAAGTGCTGGGATTACAGGTGTGAATCATGGCACCCAGCTCGAATTGTGCACTTCTAGAGGGTCAGGTGAACCACACAAGTTCCCAGATGTGCTTCCATGTTTCACGGTGAATTCATGTTTTTGGCCTAATCATGATAATTTAGACTGATTAAGAAGGTGTGTACCAAATTTAATATTTTATACCAGTGATCCCTGAATTTTATTTGAAAAAATATTATTTTACTGAGTTATTTTAGTAGGCTTGATCATTGTCCTTGGAACTTTCCTATTTTGTGACACACTGACTTAAGAATCAAGTCTATATCTGGATGTGAAAAATCTTCAATGACGATAGCAAAAAATTATATTGCTTTAACAGAAAAATTATTTGATAATTCCCATTTATTGATGATTTCAGTTGAATCTATTCTGCATTTCACTGACAATCAGTAGTTTCCAAGCTATTCCATAGTTTTAGCTTAAACACATAGTACATGCTTAATAAATATTAGTTGAATGAATGAATGAATGGTTGAATGACTACAGACTTTCAGGGCCTGGAAGGGAGGATGTAAAGAACCCAGGGCCGAGTATCATGCCCACACCAGGGCATCTAGATGCCCTCTGAAAGCCAGCTTCCTTTCCCATGACCCAAGTGTTCTTTTAGAATTTTCTTTAATCGTGACAAAATATATATAATATAAAATATACCATTTTAACTGTTTGTAAATGCACAGTTTGGTGTTATTCACTACATTCACACTGTTGGACAACCACCACCACCAACTATCTCCAGAGCTTTTTCTTCCTCCCCAACTGACACGCTGTGCTCATTAATAATAACTCTCCATTCTTTCTCCCCTGAGGGAGACTATTCTTGCTACTCTTCTGTTTCTTTTTTTAATAGTTGCCATTCTAAGGGTATGGCCTAATTAGTTTTTAGCTAGTTGAGAAGATTATGAAAAAAGAGAGCAAATGAGCATGAGAATCCAGTAACAACCAAGCAGAACCACTCTACTTCTGTCTCTCTGAATACGAACACTCTAGGTACCTCATGGAAGTGGAATGATACAACATTTGCCCTTCTGTGTCTGGCTGATTTCACTTGGCATAATGTCGTCAGGGTTCATCAACACTGTAGCATGTGTAAGACTTTCATTTCGTTTATTCATTTATTTTTTTGAGAGAGTCCCGCTCTGTCGCCCAGGTTCTGCCTCCTAGGTTCAAGTGATTCTCCTGCCTCAGCCTCCCAAGTAGCTGGGATTGCAGGTGCTCACCACCATGCCCAACTAATTTTTGTATTTTTAGTGGAGACAGGGTTTCACCGTGTTTGCCAGGCTGGTCTCAAACTCCTGGTCTCAAATGACCCACCCACCTCAGCCTCCCAGAGTGCTGGGATTACAGGCGTGAGCCACCATGCCCGGTCCTTCACTCCTTTCTAAAGCTGAGTGATTCCGCACTGTGTGCCGTTGTATGTATGCACCACATTTTGCTTATCCATTAATCTATCAGTGGACATTTGGATTGTCTCCACCTTTTGGCTATTGTGAATGATGCTGCTTTGAACGTGGGTGCAGAAATATCTGCTTGAAAGCCCTGCTTTCAATTCTTTTGGGAATACACCCAGAAGTGCCATTGCTGGATCTACGATAATTCTGTTTAACTTTTTGAAGAACTTCTATCTATTTTTTTGTTTGTTTCTGGTTCTTGAGACAGAGTCTGGCTCTACTGCCTAGGCTGGAGTGCCATGGCACCATCTCAGTTCACTGCAACCTCTGTCTCCTGATTTTCCCGCCTCAGCCTCCCCAGTAGCTGGGACTACAGGCACGCACCACCACATACAGATAATTTTTGTACTTTTAGTAGAGACGGGGTTTTGCCATGTTGACCAAGTTGGTATCGAACCCCTGAGCTCAAGCCATCCACCTGCTTTGGCCTCACAAAATGCTGGGATTACGGGTGAGAGCCACTGCACCCAGCCTGCCATACTGTTTTTTTGGTGGTGGTTTTTTTTTTGGTGTTTTTTTTTTTTTTTTTTTTTTTTTTTACAGTGGCTGCACTATTTTACGTTTTCACTAGCAATGCACAGGGGTACTGATTTCTCCACATCCTCACCAGCACTTGCTATTCTCTGGTGTTTTTTTTTTTTTCCTTAATAGTTGTCATTCTAAGGGTATGGCCTAATTAGTTTTTAACCGGGTCAGAAGATGAAGAAAAAAGAGAGCAAATGAGCATGAGAATCCAGTAACAAGCAAACAGAACTAAAGACTCAAGACTTCCTGTAAGCAGCCATGGACTGTCCTTTTGCCTTGCCTGTTATGGGTATTCCTGAAGCAGCGAGATCTCAATACACTAACAAGAAAACAGATTATGTCATAACCTATTTGACATAAACATAATCAGTGTATCTGTTTTATATAATTCCAAATATATATGGCAATTTAAGAACATACAATAAGATCAAACAATTCAGAAAAAAATAGAGGAAACTCAAGCATTTAGATCAGGAATATCACATGTGTGAATTGATATTACATTATACTGTTTTTTCCAAAATCAGTGGAAAGCCAGTGACCAACCAATCCTTAAATGCTCCCTTCCACTGCCCTCCCTGGCACCTAAGCACACCCTTGGGCTCCCATGTCCTCAAAGTGCCATCTGCCTGACTCCCACACCCAACAGAGAACAGTACTCATATCGGTACTTAATTAATTAAGCCTTGCTATTGTTTCCCACTGCCAGATGGAGTTTTGTTGTGTATTTGTCATCTTCCAGCAACAGATGGTGCTGGTCTACTCCACAGCAATTCTGCTCCATCCTGTTCCCCTCATAATCTTCCTACAGGGAACAAGCTTAGCTACGTGTGCTCCCAGTTCAAGTTCTCTCTTCAGTGACGACAGCCATGCACAGCAATTGCTCCTAGGACGTAGACACTGTGCCCATCAGAACAGCTGCATTTGGAGGAACTTTTACGATAGCACGGGTTTTGTATTAGTCCAAACCAGCTCTCCTCCACAAATTCTGGGGCCTGGGCTTTAGGCTTGGTTACCAGTTTGGACATCCATTTCCTCAAGATAACTTTTGAAATAGACTTAATTTTTCAGAGCAGTTTCAGGTTTACAGCAAAATCAAGCAGAAAGTAGAGAGTTCCCATCTAGTGGTATACAGAATAGAATTCATTAGGTGAGGAAAGTTCATTGTAGAACATTATCTATATGGTGATCATGTGTGTGTTTTTATCCTAAGAAAGAGGTCTGCCAAGGGCCGGTTACAGTGGCTCAGACTTGTAATCCAGCACTCTAGGAGGCCGAGCAGGAGGGTCTCGTGAGCCCAGGAGTTTGAGACCAGCCTGCTCAACAGAGTGAGACCTGCCATCTCTACAAAAATAATAAGAAATAGAAATTTAAAAAAAGAAAGAGATCTGGCAGTGTATTATCTCTGGTCTCTGGAGACTGGGACTATAAGAGGTATTCAGAGTTTTTTGCATTGCTGTATTGTTTGAATTTTCTACAATAAGAATGTTTAAAAAATTAAAGATATTCTACTTACTGATAAAGTACAGTGTATTAGTCTGTACTCAGGCTGCTAATAAAGACATACCCAAGACTGGGTCATTTATAAAGGAAAGAGGTTTAATGAACTCACAGTTCCAGATGGCTGGGGAGGCCTCACAATCATGGCGGAAGGCAAGGAGGAGCAATGGCACATCTTACATGGCAGCAGGCAAAGAGAAAATGAAAACCAAGTGAAAAGGTTTCCCCTTATAAAACTATCAGATATCACAAGACTTATTCACTACCACGAGAACAGTAGGAGGGAAACAGCCCCCATGACTCAGTTATCTCCCACTGGGCCCCTCCCACAACATGTGGGAATCACGGGAGCTGCAATTCAAGATGAGATTTGGATGGGGACAAAGCCAAACCATATCAAACAGCAAATCCTTGAATAACGTCCTTTTTGCTTTCAACATAATTTCTTTATGTTGATGAAAAGAAAAAATTGATTCCCAGCCAGGGCCACTGTCTGTGTGGTGTGTGTGTTCTCCCTATGTCTATGTGGGTTCTTTCTGGGTACTCGGGTTTCCTCTTACATCCTACAGATATACCCATTAAGTGAATTGGGTCTAAAATGGTCAAGGTGAGAGTGCGTGGGGGTGTATGTGAGTGCTCCCCGTGATGGGAGGGGTTCCCACCTTGTGCGCTGAATTGCTGGGAGAGGTTTCGGCCACCAGTGACCCCAAACTGGACTAAGCAGGCAAACCATTACGTTACTTGTGTTGATTCATCTTTCTTAAATGTTAAGTAGAGCTCACATTTATTTCAGTGTTTAATGTTAGAAGTGCTCTGGGTCTTTATTTGAAAGTTGGGTCATGTTTTTGTGATTAGAAACAAGCTAGAGGATCTTGACTCTTGTTTATATCAAGTAGCCTACAGTCAAATTGATTTTGTTATATATCCTTTCGCCTAAAGTTGAAATTTCCAAGAACCTATTGACAACATTAAGAAATTACTGTACTAGATTTTTTTTTGTATACAAACAAAAGCTTATGGTGTAATTACTTGGTTTCTTACATGACTTTTGTCATTAACTCTTAGCAATGTCACAGAGGCATTTTCCTAGTTGGTTTATGTAGGCTAGACACTGCTTTGTTTTTTTCTGCCCATGTTTATGGAATCTAAGAATAAGTTCATGGGCTCCCTCTGGTTATTTTGAAATGTTTAGATTCCTCATATTACAGACTTACTATCATCTGACAACAACGTCTTATATATAATTGTGTATTGATCATCAGAACATGATAATCTGTGACAGAAAAGTTTAAAAAATGAGAAGATACGTATTTCTTCCAAGAGATTAAAAAAGCTTTATGGGAATAATCACAGAAAATCTGATATCAATGTGTATATCTGTGGGATGTGAGAGGAAACCCGAGTACCCGGAAAGAACCCGCATAGACATGGGGAGAACACGCACACCACACAGACAGTGGCCCTGGCTGGGAATCGATTTTTTCTTCTCATCAACATTATAAGGAAATGATGTTGAAAGGCGCACTAAATGGAGTACTGAAAACTAACTAGAGACAGATGTTACGGTTATTTTATGAGTGAAAACGTGAGGTCATGGGAGCTATGTACAATCTAGTAAAATGGAAGTCAGGAATAGATGTAAAAGCTTTCCATTTTCCCCCCAAACATTCATCCAAATCCTTTTCCTCTTCCTGAAACATGTCTGGTCAAAATTCTTGATAGTTCTATATTTTTGGTTTCCCAAAGTATAAAGTAAACAACAACAACAACAAATTTGCTTTGTAACTATGTCACAAGCATCAAAACAATTACTATATACTTACTAATCATTTCAACTTGTCGGCAATTCGGCAAGGTTGTCTTATTTCTATGGCCTATATTTGCATTAATTTGTTTTAACATTTATTTATTTATTTAGAAATGGAGTTTTCGCTCTCGTCACCTAGGCTGGAGGGCAATTGCATGATCTTGGCTCACTGCAACCTCCGCCTCCCAGGTTCAGGCGATTCTCCTGCCTCAGCCTCCCGAGTAACTGGGATTACAGGCACTCACCACCATGCCCGGCTAATTTTTGTATTTTTAGTTAGAGACGGGGTTTCACCATGCTGGCCAGGCTGGTTTCGAACTCCTGACCTCAGGTGATCCGTTTGCCTCAGCCTCCCAAAGTGCTGGCTAATATTTCTATTTTTAGTAGAGAAGAGGTTTCACTATGTTGGCCAGGCTGGTCTCAGACTCTTGGCTTCAAGTGATCTGTCCGCTCTGCAGCTACTTTTGAACCACTGCGCCTGGCTACTTTAATTTTTTTAGTGACAGGGGTCTCACTCTGTGGCTCAGGCTGGAGTGCAGTGGCTGGATCATGGCTCACCGGAGACTCGAACTCCTGGGCTCAAGGGATCTTCCCCCTTCAGGATCTGGAGTAGCTTGCACTACAGGAGCATGCCACCAGGCCCGGCTAATTTTTAAAAATTTTTACTTTTTGTAGAGACGGAGACTCACTTTGTTGGCCAGGCTAGTCTCAAAACTCCTGGTTTCACATGGTGCATTATTTTTTAACCTACAGCAGTGCTTCAAAGTCACAGAGATATTTGTCCTAGATCATTAAATTTCTTCTATTTAGAATTTTTTTTGTTGTTTTCATTAAGAAAAGAAAAGCCATAAACAAATCTAGAAATAAAGGTGGAAACATCACTTTTTTTCAAGATTGAGAACAGTCTCTTCATCCGTTCTCCCGAATTTTAATAATTGTTTCACAGCCTCTGCTGCCAGTTGGAAGTCCTGAGTGCGCTGACGTTTGCAACACTTCCCTTTTCTGCTCTGCAGTTTGAATCATCTGCAACTTCACCGGGTTAGTAATAAAGTCGGCTGAAGGGCAGATTTCATCCTGACCCTGGCAACAGTCACTGCTACCTAAAGCAACTGACTCAGGCTTCTCCTGGGCTCTTTTTCTCCCCCACTAGGCAGTTTTCTCTCTATATATGGTAATAATGCTCTCACGCAGCGGCCGCTGGCTTCCCCAGGAAAACTGGAAAGTGGAATCACATCACCAGAAACTCTAGTACTGTGTCCAAGGTCGTTTTTCCGCTAGTAATGGTGAAAGTCGATTATGAAAGCAATTGCATCTTCCGAGAGCGATGTTCCCCGCATCCCTCCGGGCTTAGGGGTGCAGGGACCGAGCCGGCACCCCCTGCACGCCCTGCGGATGACTCACTGCGCTTGCACGGCCGCAGCCGGGCTTGCTGGTGGTGGTGACGCGGCCCCGCGGCCCGGGAACGCTGGCGGCCTCCACCCTCTGGAAGCCAACCTGAGTCTCCGCGCTGTGTCTTTCTCGACGTCGGAAATGCTGCTCCTATTTGCATAGCGCGCGGGCCCTTAATCCGAGTCCTGTTAGCGCCTGCCATTCTCACCAAAACGTAGTGAAAGGTGGGTCAGTGATCTAAGCCCTTTACTCATCGGGGAAACTGAGGCTCATAAACGTCTTGCCCAAAGTCACACCGAAATTGCACAGCTTAGTTGTAAATACAGAATTGCGGAGGGAGGCACTGTGCTTGTGTCTCTCTCCATGCTGCGTTTTAGATTTCCTTTACAAGGGTCAAACACCATTTGCCTTCATATAATTAACTTCCATTTCACTTTGAATATATAGAAAGCCACAGAGAGGGAGTTCAAGGGAGGGAATGAATAACACGTATGGGAGACCCATTTGTGGAAACATCACTCCAAATCAGTTATAGTTGTTAAATTATTATTTATTTATTTATTTGACGGAGTCTTGCTCTGTTGCCAGGTGGGAGTGCAGTGGCACGATCTCAGCTCACTGCAGCCTCCACTTCCTGGGTTCAAGTGATTCCCCTGCCTCAGCCTCCCGATTAGGTACTACAGGTGTGCTACCATGCCAGGCTAATTTTTGTATTTTTAGTAAGGATGGGGTTTCACTATGTTGGCCAGGATGGTCTCGATCTCCTGACCTCATGATCCACCTGCCTTGGCCTCCCAAAGTGCTGGGATTACAGGCTTGAGCTATCACACCCAGCCTCAGTTATAGTTTTTTTCCTAGTGAAGTTCATCAAAACAAAGCCCAAGTTATTCAGAATGCCAAGATTTAAGGACATGTGTAAAAATATTTATTTCTATCTTTTTAATGTGATCTCATTAGCTTTAAATAGCTATATCTTCCTTGCTTTTTTGGGAGAGGAAAACAATGTATCTTCCAAACAGTTACCTAAAAATAGCAGAAACTTTATTAAGGGAGCCAGACGCCCTGGCTCACGCCTGTAATCCCAGCACTTTCAGAGGCTGAACTGGGCAGATCTCGAACACAAGACTTTGAGACCAGCCTGGTCAACATGGTGAAACCTTGTCTCTATTGAAAATACAAAAATTAGCTGGACATGGTGGTGCTGGCCTATAGTTCCAGCTACTTGGGAGGCTGAGGTGGGAGAATCGCTTGAACTGAGGAGGCTGAGACTGCAGTGAGCTGATGGCGCCACCTTTTATTTTCAAATGCAGTAATATTTATTTTGCTGTCTGGATATTGTTACAAAGTGAGTAGGAGAAAACGGAACGCTGTTAGAATATTTAAAAATGTGCAGCAGTCTCACAAGCTTCAGTAAGTTTTAAGTTCCTTTGGGAGGGTGTGAGAGATACGACATCAATGCAAGAATACTCACTGTAGAGCATGTCAGACAAAATACACACTCAACGGGTGTTGATTAAAACCATTCTTACTGCGTTGTTCAAAGCAATTTGTTTTTGTTGTTTGTTTTTGAGACAGAGTCTCGCTCTGTCCCCCAGGCTAGAGTGAAATGGCGCAATCTCAGTTCATTGCAACCTCAGCCTCTCAAGTTCAAGCAATTCTCCTGCCTCAGCCTCCTGAGTAGCTGGGACCACACCTGGCTAATTTTTATGTTTTAAGTAAAGACAGGGTTTCACCATGTTGGCCAGGCTGGTCTCCAGCGTCTGATCTCAGGTGATCCTCCAGCCTCGGCCTCCCAAAGTGCTGAGATTACAGGCATGAGCTACCATGCCCAGCCCCACAATTCAATATTAGAGTCAAGTGTTAAGCCTACTGCCAGCCTCATTGTACTGAGTTGATTTAAGTATAGTTCTATCCAGAAGCAGAATAATAAACCAGGTATCTCTGTAAAGTAACTTTTAGTCATGTTTCTCATGGCTCATGCCTGTAATCCTAGCACTTTGGGAGGCCTGGCTAATTTTAGTTTTACTTTAAGAGATGGGGTCTCACTCTTTTATTAAGAGATGTCGCCCATAGTGAGATCCCATCTCTTAAAAAAAAGTAAAACTAAAATTAGCCATGCATGGCGTTGCGTGCCTGCAGCCCCAGCTACTGGGCAGTCTGAGGTGGGAGGACCCTTGAGCCTGGGAGATTGAGGCTGCAGTGAGCCATGATCGTGCCACCATACTCCAGCCTGGGCAACAGAATGAGACTCTGTCACGAAAAATAATTTTAGAAAAGGGTGGCACAGGCTGTATGGTTTTTGGGAACAGTCTCATTGCTATTCATCCCGATCATCTCTTCCACCTGCACAATTCCCACTGTCCTTCCCACGGCACTCCTCTTAACCCTGACCTACAAATGGTTAATGAATTAATGAATGAAAACTAACACATTATAATCAATATAGTCTCACTTCATAACACTATCATTACCACCTTCATTATGTGTTCCCGCCACTGTTTTTCGCCTGGACAAAACCCAAAGATGTCAATCAAGCACCAAAAAAAAAAAAAATCTCTAAAATAACCCACACACACAAAAAGCTAAAGTGCATGTACCCTAACTCGGTAGTCTGAAAACCCTTCCGCCGTCTTTCAGTGGAATACAGAGCGATATCAGACATCAAAATTTGTGTTTCCTTTTCTAAGTTCAGAGGACAAATAGAAACGTATGAGCCGCAGTGCTTTGTTATTCCATACGGCGGCTTTCGTTATTTTTCGAGCGGGATAGAGCGAAAGTAGTTCTTGTCTTCCACCTAGCGGACAAAATTGGAATTGCGCCTTGCCACTATGGTAGCTAAAATTCAGAAAAACACTGTACTGATTCAAATAAAGACTGATGGAGTCTACGAAATGATTCTACCTTCCGAGCTTCAGAGCTCCACAGGTTAAAAAAAAACAAGGTGATACAATGGTGAAGATTTGTTGCAAAACAGAACAGGAGTTGACGCAAAATCAAGATGGGAAGCAAACCACACTTACAGAACCACATAACGAACAGCTGTGCTCGGTGAGGAACTATTATTGTCATTCATATGAGTCAGTTGCAATCAGAATACTCTGTGGAGCAATGGCTTTAAATGGCCTCATCCCCCAATAAAGCAAAGCAAACAAGAACGCATCCGTGTATGCTGATTTTCAAATGCAGAAGTTCTTGTAGTTTGCCAGGCTCAAAAATTTAAATGAACTTTAACCCACTTCTTTCCCTTGTATCTAGTGAGTCATCTGGTCTTACCAGTTTTTGTCTTACTGCTACTAAGAATGAGCAATCGATGCTTTTCCATATCACTTTCCATCTTAGGTCTGACCAGACTATACACTGTCCTTGATTCATGTTCCTTAAACTTCTGTCACTATTGTTTGAAAAATCCCCTAGAACTCAGTTGGGTGCAGTGGCTCACGCCTGTAATCCCAGCATTTTGGGAGGCCAAGGAGGGCGGATCACTTGAGGTTGGGAGTTCGAGACCAGCCTGAGCAACATGGAGAAACTCCGTCTCTACTAAAAATACAGAATTAGCCGGGCATGGTGGTGCATGTCTGTAATCTCAGCTACTCAGGAGGCTGAGGCAGGAGAATCACCTGAACCCGGGAGGCAAAGCTTGTAGTGAGCCGAGATCACACCATTGCACTCCAGCTTGGGCAACAAGAGCGAAACTCCGTCTCAAAAAAAAAAAAAAAAAAAAAAAAAAAAAAAAAAAAAAAAAAAAAAAAAAAAAAAAAAAAAAAAAAAAAAAAAAAAAAAAAAAAAAAAAAAAAAAAAAAAAAGAGTGAAACTCTGTCTGGAAAAAAAAAAAAAAGAGAGAGAAAAGAAAGAAAAGCAAATCCCCTAGAACTCAACTTCCCTTTCCTCCCAAATATCTCCTCCATCTGATTTCACTGTTGCTTTAATTCGGCGTCATCCTGTCCTTACATTTTCATTTCCCTGCCCCTTGAAGAGGTGTTGCTCATTGGAGCCTTCCAGTCTTCACTGATGAGCTCCTGTCCTTCCCTCCCTTCCCCAGACAAACCCTTTTCAGCCTTAGCATCCAGCCCAGCTGTTGCCCCTTCATGTCACTCTCCCTCATCTGTGAAACCCTATGGGGGTTATAGGTTATATTCTATAACCATGTGCTTGTGCAAATACTTGTCGAATTGTTTACTATTGTTACACAGGCTTCAGTCTCATCTTATCCAAAATCTGTTGGGAAATATTCCAGGCCAGATACTATTTCTTATCCCTTTTCAAGCCCTCTTCAGGGTCTACATGTTTGGGAGCACTGTGAGCTCAGTAAGATACTTGATTGGTTTTCTTTATCAGCTCATAATTCTGCAAGGAAGATGGAGCTGGTATTGTAATTTCCATTTTACAAACGAGGATGCCAAAGCCCAGAGCATTTGCAAGACTTGCTGCTGGGAATGGCAGTGCCAGGACAGGAACTCTGGGCATTTCCTCCCTGTCTAGTCCCCTTCCCACCGCACCCCATGGCCATCATATTCTCAGAGTGACACACTAAGCCCATCTTTATTTTCAGACATATTTCTAGATAACAGGCACACACTCATGCTGTGGGACAGAAAACAGATGATAATCAGGGTGTATGCTTCTACAGCCTGTGTGGCAATTTCAGTTCTTTCTGGGTGGTGATGCCACATTTTCAGCCCACACCCATTTGTCCTTTTTGAAAACCACAAACGAGTGCTTGGGCATAGCTGACATTCTCCGGCACAACCCTCTGTACTCATCCAGATAAATGAACTGGCTTGTTTACTCCTTTAAACCACGGTGGATCCGACTGCCTCCCTACCTCCTAGCCCGCTGAAAGGGCTCCTGCGGTTTTGGAGCTGACAGGCACGTGAGGAATAATTAAAAACCACTGCTGTGCGACAAGGTGTTTTAGCCAGAGTTGTCAGTGGATGACCGGAGCTGAGGAGAATTTCTAGGTAGTTCCTCCTCTGGCCACAGGATGGATTCATTTTCCATCCGGAATTGCACCACGAAGCTTCCTCAGATGCTTTTGTTCTTCCATGCCTGGCTTGGACCCTGAGACTTGGGTGTGCTGGGCAGGAGCACAGGGAAACAAAATGAAAATATCATGTCTACACTCAGGGAGTTCAGAGGGATGGCCCTGATGAAATCAGTCCTATTAAATACCTAGAAAATAGATGTCAGCGACGCTACTGCTTTAGAATGACTGTATGTATTAAACAAAAGCAGTAGACAGCAGCTTAAATTGACTGTCTAAAGAAAATTTAAACGCATAGTTGTAACAAGTGACTTTTTTTTTCTTTTTTCTCTGACACAGGGTCTTGCTCTACGGCCCAGGTTAGAGTGCAGTGTCTCTATCACAGTTCACTGTAGCCTTCATCTCCTTGGCTCAGGTGATCCTCCTGCCTCAGCCTCCTGAGTAGCTGGGACTACAGGTGTGCACCACCACACCTGGTTGATTTTTGTACTTTTTGTAGAAGTGGGGGGTCTCACTTTGTTGCCCAGGCTTGATTCGAACTCTTGGGCTCAAGTCAGCCTCCTGACTCGACCTCCCAAAATGCTGGGATTATAGGTGTGAGCCACTATGCCCAGCCACAAATGACTTTTGTAATTGCACCTAAAAGTGTCATGAAATGCAATATTAGTACTTCTATTTTATGATAATACTATTAACATATAAAGAAGATTGGTTTTCAAATTTGTAAGAAAAAGCAACCCAGTTAAAAAGAGGGCGAAGGACATAAACAGACACTTCTTAAAAGAAGACATACATGTGGCCAAGAAAAATATGAGTAAAAGCTCAATATCACTGACCATTAGAGAAACACGAATTGAAATCACAATAAGATACCACCTCATGCCAGTCAGAGTGGCTACTATTAACAAGTCAAAAAAACAACACATGCTGGAGAGATTGAGGAGAAAAAGGAATGCTTTTACACTATTGGTGGGAATATAAATGAGTTCAACCATTGTGGAAGACACTGTCGCAATTCTCAAAGACCTACAGGCAGAAATACCATTTGACCAGCAATTTCACTACTGGGTGTATATCCAAAGGGATATAAATCATTCTATTATAAAGATACATGCATGCATATGTTCGCTGCATGTATTCACCATAGCAAAGACATGGAATCAACCTAAATGCTCATCAGTGATAAACTGGATAAAGAAAAGGTGGCACATGTCCCCAGGAAATATATGCAGCCATGAAAAAGGACGATCATGTCCTTTACAGGGACACGAATAGAGTTGGAAGCTGCTATCCTCAGCAAGCTAACACAGGAACAGAAAACAAAACACCGCATATTCTCGCTTAGAAGTGGTAGCTGAACGATGGGAACACATGGACACTTGGGGGCAACGACACACTGGGGCCTGGCGGGGGCAGGTGAGCGGGGAAGGAGAGTGTCAGGAGGAACAGCTCATGCGTGCTGAGCTTAATACCTCGGTGATGGCATGATCTGTGCAGCGAACCCCCATGGCACACGTTTACCTATGCAACAAACCTGCACATCCTGCACATGTACCCCAGAACTTAAAAGCTGAAGAAAAAGCCAGGCACGGTGGCTCACACCTGTATTCCCAGCACTTTGGGAGGCCAAGGCAAGCGGATCGTGAGGTCAGGAGATCAAGATCATCCTGGCTAACATGGTGAAACCCCATCTCTATTAAAAAAAAAAAAATAGCTGCGCATGGTGGTACACACCTGTAGTCTCAGCTGTCCAAGAGGCTGAGGCAGGGAAATCACTTGAACCCAGGAGGCAGAGGTTGCAGTGAGCTAAGATCACGCCACTGCACTCCAGCTTGGCAACAGAGCGAGACTCCGTCTCAAAAATAAGTTGAAGGAAAAAAAGAGTATTGATTTTCAACCAAGTTATAAAAATGTTTCACGATTAAAATGGCAAGAGATTTTAAAATGAGAATTGAAACCAACTAGGAACTTGCCATATAATGTACTAGGACTCACGATACAGAGGACTCACGAAGAGCCCAGAATTATTCCCACTGGGAACTGCCCAGATGGTGACGACATTACAAAATACAGCTGCAAAGCTTGTGTTCTTCTGTTCTCCCGGCAGGCCCGTGGGAGGGAAGGCCAGCTATTCAGACCCCTTTTTTGTAGGCTTAGAAAGTCAAATGTCTTCCAACCCCACAATCCTCATAGCTTGGTGGTTGTGGGGAGGGTAGGCAGGTCCCAGTTCCGAAGCCATCCCTTGTGACTTCACTATCCACTAAATACACACCAGTGTGTTAAGACACAAACTCGACCATGTCATAATAATACTGACTATTTAGCCCTTGGAATATCTGTGGAAAATATATGATTTTTCTAGTCTTCTATAAATTCAAATGTTGTCTGAACAAGATTCCAGTGGGAAACCTTGGGGAAAAGTCCACTGGGAAATGTCCTGTGGGCTATATTGGTGGCTGTAATACCAGCACTTCGAGAGGGTTGGTTGAGTCCTGGGGTTCAAGTTCAAGAGCAGCCTGGATAACACAGTGATATACTGTCTCTACAAAAAATAAAAATCAGCCGGGTGGTGGTGCACATCGGTAGTCTCAGCTACTTGGGAAGCTGAGGTGGAGATCCGTTAAGTCCAGGAGTTGGAGGCTGCAGTGAGCTAGGATGGGGCCACTGCACTCCAGTCCGAGTGACACAGCGAGACTCTGTCTCTCCTGAACAAAGTCTTTTACTATAAATTTCATGTGAGTTACTTTGATTTTAAGGAATCTTCCTATCACTTCACACAAAGCTTAGCTAATGAGGAAGATAAAAGACTAGAATCATGCCCATGGTTTTTTAGCGTTTTACGGCCAATGACACCTGCAAAGTCACTTGCTGTGCTAAGTGACCAGGATCAGAGCCCGTATGGCCTGGAATGTCTGTCTGGTCAGTAGACATTGGACACAGACATTACGAAACCACATAACCAGAAATGACAGGTTGAAAGACATGTTGGAGGTTATTGTTTTTCTTTGATTTTTCTCAAACGTATCGGAAACTCTATTCCTGAAGTCCTAGATGCAAATCAGATCTTTTCCATTTAACGTGACAAGCTTGCACTGATAGGTGGTGTTGCCATTCCCATGAAATGGTGGAACATCAGATTTCCTGCTGACATTAGATTCTGGGTGGTTTCATAAGACCAAATCAACTTAGTAGAAAATACTGTATTGACTTCTCGTGTGCAAGGCTGTCGTTTCTGGCTTCTTGGGTGCCAAGGGAAAAGCGCTGCCATAGGAAATGAAAGCTCGATTGATTAGAACAGTATTCTGCCTTTTAAAAGATTGAATCACTGGACTTAAAGGACTACATTGAACTCTTAAGGCGGAGGCTGTCCTTTTAATTCTTTTCTCTCCCTAGGCGGTGGTGACTCTTTTTCCCATGCCTTGAAAGAACATGTTGTGGACAGTCACACTGTGGGAATAGCGTCATGTAAATCGTCCCTCGGGTTTCGGTCTAACCATGACCGTCTCTTAGTCATCTATTAGAAAAGGAAAGGCTTCAGAGATCCACAAACTACAAAGGAAGAAATGATTTCTCACTTCACACGACATTGGCAGGAATGTACTCTCAGCGGGACAGCTTGCACTTCAGTTAGAAAAATTAAAAATTGAAGTGCACTTAGTAATATCCTAACAGGGGGCTGGCGGGCTCCTGGACACCCCATACCTCTGTCTAACTGTGACTTTGATGTCCCTCTGTCTGGCTGGCACACGGCACAACAGTGGGCAGTCTCTAGCCTTCTCTTGAGTCATGCTCTGGGCTGCTGATCTAGACCATTTCTAGTTCAGAGGGTGATTCCTGTGTCCAAGTCCCCCGGTAAGTCAAGCTCTAAGTGGCTCCAAGCCAAAATGAAACCTTATGTCCTAATGGGAGTCAAAAGTAAACTGGGTACTCAGAGATGTTCTACGCAGAAAATTATTCAGAGTCAAACTTCTTCATTCTCAGTTCATTATAAACTGCACTCGTACACCAGGGTTACATTAGTTCATTTTCCCACCGCTATAAAGAAATGCCCAAGACTGGTTAATTTATCCCAGCACTTTGGGAGGCCGAGGCAGGCGGATCACAAGGTCAAGAGACCGAGACCATCCTGGCCAACATGGTGAAACCCCGTCTCTACTAAAAATACAAAAGATTAGCTGGGCGTAGTGGCGCACGCCTGTAATCCCAGCTGCTCAGGAGGCTGAGGCAGGAGAATTGCTCAAACCCAGGAGGCGGAGGTTGAAGTGAGCCGAGATTGCGCCACTGCACTCCAGTCTGGCACCTGGCGACAGAACGAGACTCTGTCTCAAAAAAAAAAAAAAAAAAGAAAAGAGGTTTAGTTGACACACAGTTTCCCATGGCTGAGGAGGCCTCAGGAAACTTACAGGGGAAGCAAAGACCTTCTTCACATGGCAACAGGAGAAAGTGAGCAAGAAAGGGGAAACTGCCTTATAAAACCATCATGAGAACTCACTATCACGAGAACAGCATCATCCTATCACCTCTCATCTGGTCCCTCCCTTGACACATGGGGATTATGGGAATTAAAATTCAAGATGAGATTTAGGTGGGGACACAGCCGAACCATATCAAGGGTCAACCAATTGGCAAGACTGTGTCTGTCTTTTATAATTTATAATATTTCATTTCTGTGATTTTGACTAGATAAAACCTGCACATGTACAGAATCCAAAAAGCACAGAAGAGTATGCAGTGACCCGTTACTCTCTTTCTTACTCCAATTCCCCAAGGATCTAGTTTCCTTCTTTGGGGACATCTGTTTTCACTCTTTCTTTAACTTTCCAGGGATGATAGTATATGCCTACACCCACACTACACATACACAGATAAGTACTTACGATTTTTCATCAAATAGTTGTATATTGCACGACATTAGTTCTACAATCATTTTTCAAACCTAGCAATATTACCTTGAAGCCATTCTTTTTTCACTGATGTATAATATTCCGCTTCATTGTCGTGCCATACTGATTCAATCAGTTTCTATTGATGGACTTCTAAATTGTTCCCAGTATTTTGATATTAGAAACAACTCTGCAGTCTACATCTTTGTACATACATAATATCACATGCATATGACCATATTTGTAGTATAAATTTCTAGAAGTCGATATGACATTATAATTAATGATATGCTACCTGTTTTTATTGATGCATTAATTTCTGTCTTTCACTATGTAGTCAGTGTTTTCTTTTTCTCTTTTGTGATAATGTGAAAAATTAAAATTTTCTAGTGGTTTTTTTAATAAGAATATAGTATGCCTTATATCATGATTCTATTTCTCTGATCATCATTCGTTGATTTTCTACTGTCAGGCCTCCAAGTCCAAGCCTGGCCATTATAGCCTTGGTGACCTGCATGTACACCTCTGGATGGTCCCCGGGAGCCAGAAAGTCTGAAGTAACCACAGGTAACCAGGTGGCCACAGAAAGAAGTGAAACAACTTGTCCCTGACTCAACTAATTGCTCCCCGCCTGCAACCTGCAATCTGCAACTATTGTTCCTGCTCAGCCTTATGGAATTTTCCCCCTGGACACTGGGTTTCTCAGGACCCCCACCCCTGTCACTGTGTAATTTACCTCACCCTCCTCTCTGCTTGCAACTGATAACCCCCACCTGTATGATCACGCCTGTTTGTAATAGATGACCCCTACCCTCATGACCATGCATCCCGTGATGCCCCTCCCCTCCCCAAGACAGATTACCACCTTTAGCTGACCATTTGCCCCAACCTATATAACCAGGCCCCTCTCCTACCCGCTTTGCCTAACTCCTTTCTCAGACTTGGCCCACTCGCACCCAAGTGCGAAATAAACCGCCTGGTTGCTCAAAGTCTGCTGGTGGTCTCTCTACGTGAGTGATGGGTATAACACTTACCGTAATCAATGCTGAATCCAGTGATTTCTACTCCCCCCAGCCTTCCCTCGGCTATGCGATTTTGTTTGATTTTTGCTATTTTTCTTAGTATTAATATTTATATATTTAAATAAACTTACATTTGTTGGTTTACCAGCATTTGTGCTTGGCCATAGGATAGAAGGAAATCTCTAAACCACGTTCTCTCTTTCTATCCTCTTTCTTTCTGAACTTTTGTTATTTGTATAGTATTCCTGTTGCCAAGAATTCTTTCTTTATCTTTGGTATCCATTAGCTCTCCTGGGATATATCTCAGTGTTGATAATTTGATAGAATGCTTTTCCTCGAATAACAGGTGCCATTTAAGATTTAGATACAAGCTTTCTATTAATTCTGGATCTCCTTAATCTATCATCTGTATCTGCTGTTTTTCTCTAACCCTTCAACTCCCATTTCACCTCCTCACTCTTCTCACTGTAAGGCCGGTTGCCTTGCCGGGAGCTCGGACACGCCCATTCCTCCCAGTGTCCGGGAGTCACGTCACCACTCCACGATCAACATGTAACTCCTCCACATAGCCTCCCCAACACCCACCTCTGAAGCAAACTCCGCGCCCGACACCTAGCCTGCCACTGAAAACCCCGGCGCAAAAATTTTCAGAAAGCCCGGACAAACCTTGCCCAATAGCACTTTCTTGCCCGATAGCACTCCCTTGCTCGATAAGCACTTTGCCCCGTCAAGGTCATTTTTCCCCAAGGCTGCCCACTCACGAAAAATCCCACCTGCCCACTAGTAACAGCCTGCCTCGTCCACGTCCTGTGTTCCAATATCCAATCAAGTGCCTTATGCTTTGTCTCCTCCGTTCCCAATCAAACGCCTTCACTCCCTATAAAACCCCTTGTCCTAAAAAGTTAGGCGCGACTTCTCTGGCCCCCTCCCGGACCATAGAACCCCACCCGGTAGCTGAATAAATTGTTTTTTCATTTTCTTATACTGGTCTCAGTTTCCTCATTTTAAACTCGGCAATAACCCTTACACTCACTGTTTCCTCCATGTCTCTTGCTATGTTTTCAGCAGTGTCTAGGCCCTTCGTGCTACTTCTGAAGTCATCTTCATAATTCTCTTATTTCATCTAATCTTCCCTTATCATTTGGCTTTAAACTCCGGTGAGTTTATGATGAGTTACTGATGCTGGTTTTTATCTGGTCTGTGGCACACTGTTTTCGTGATGCTTGCTTCCCCTTTGACTTCCGCCATGATTGTAAGTTTCACTGCTTTCCCCCACCTCCCCCGGCTTCCTCTCCTCCATTTCTTTCTGCCTTTCTTCTTCTAGTATCTTTGTATAGATCCTGTGACACTTCCTCAGCGTCTTCATTAGGATGGGCTTCCTGAACCAGCAATTACAGCTGGTGAATGTGAGGCAGGGGACAGAGCCATCTAACTTCCCCGTGAAGTTCCTCTTTGCAGAGTGGTACCTGTGAATGCACTCTCTTTTCCTTTCCTCTGCCCAGCAGAGATTGGCAGCTACATTGCCTTTGACCGTGCACACCCCCTTGCCTTTACACTGCCTCGTGGGTGGATGGGATAACGGCGATCCATTATTCAGCTCTGCCTCATGTGTTTCTGGAGGACAGAGGAAAGGAGGCAATAAGGGTTTTATTCTGCCATTTAAATACTGGAAGTGTGCCAGCCATGGTGGCGCATGCCTGTAATTCTAGCACTTTGGCAGGCCAAACTGGAGGACTGCTTGAGGCCATGAGTTTGAGACCAGGCTGGGCAAAATAGCAAGATCCCATCTCTAAAAAATTATATATTAATTTAAATATTTTAAGTCAATTGGTAAGTTTTTAGTAAGGTTTGGTAATATGCAGAAAAGAGCAATGGTCCTGAAGCAAAATGAGCCATCTAACCTCTTCCTTACTGTGTGGCTTTCAGCCTCTCTGAGCTCATACTTTGTTGTCTGAGACGATAATGAAGCCTTTGTTGCCTGGCTCCTGGGGTTCCCGTGGGCAAGAACAGCAAAATGCATGTGAAAGTACTTTCTATGAATTCCCTTAAAATTATTATTAATAATAACTTTTTAAAAAAGCAATAACCAGTATCCCTTAATGGCCATCTTAGTGCTGGTTTCAAAGTTACAGGCCTCGAAACGCAGGAGGTTCATAAGAGCGTTTTGCTCACTCCAAGACTTCCATTGTTTGCCAAGGGAACATCTCAAATTTTAAAAGCATCTGCCCTTCCAAGGACCCATCTTCATTTTTAAAGAGCCACAAGTAAACTCTGCATGATTTTTATTATCCATGTTTATCACTCTTCTTCTTCTTCTTCTTTTTTTTTTTTTTTGTTATATCACTCTTCCTTCCTCATAACTACAGCTTTAAAATAAGTTCTCCATCATCTGTAGAAACCTTTTAAGGTTTTCTTTTTTGTGATAATGTAAAAATAGCTTATGTTAGAATTCACTAACAGCATCTCACAGTCAGCCTGAGGAAAAGCTGCAAAAACCTAGGAAAAACTGCTATGTTCTTGCTCTGAGGTGGGGTTCTCAAACAGCGTCTTGGATTAGAATTTGAATCTGATTCAATTTCACTGACTGTCTACTACCAAAAAGAAACCCACTGGTGAAGAGTTTCTTATAGTCCTAGCACCCTCTCATAGGAGAAAACATTTTGGAAGAGCGAGAAATTTTGGGCAAAAATATTAACTGGTTGTTTTTAAGTTACCCTTCAGAATACGTTTCCTCAGTCCAGATAATTCAAATATAGATCAAATATGTCCCTGACAATTTACGACACGTCTCATAGGATTTATGAAAATTAGAGAGATGATTTTTTCTTTTCTTCTCTTTATTATTGTTATTATTATTTTACTTTACATTCTGGGATACAAGTGCAAGATGTGCAGGTTTGTTACATAGGTATACATGTGCCATGGTGGTTTGCTGCATTTATCAACCCATCATCTAGGTTTTAAGCGCCACATGCATTAGGTATTTCTCCTAATGCTCTCCCTCTCCTTGCCTCCTAAGCTCCTCAACAGGCCCTGCTACGTGATGTTCCCCTTCCTGTGTCCATGTGTTCTCACTGTTCAATTCCCACCTATGAGTGAGAACATTTAGTGTTTGGTTTTCTGTTCCTGTGTTAGTTTGCTGAGAACGATGCTTTCCAGCTTTATCCATGTGCCTGCAAAGGACATGAACTCATTCTTTTTTTATGGCTTCATAGTATTTCATGGTGTCTATGTGCCACATTTTCTTTATCCAGTCTATGATTGATGGACATTTGGATTGGTTCCAAGTCTTTACCATTGTAAGTAGTGCTGCAATAAACATACGTGTGCATATGTCTTTGCAGCAGAATGATCTATAATCGTTTGGGTATATACTCAGTCATGAATTGATGGGTCAAATGGTATTTCTGGTTCTAGATCCTTGAGGAATTGCCACACTGTCTTCCACAATGGTTGAACTAATTCACACTCCCACCAACAGCGTAAGCGTTGGTGGAAAACACTCCCACCAAAAACGTCCCTAAGAGAAATGGTTTTCTATTTTAGTCACCTTATTAAACTCAATAAATATTTAAGAATGATAATTCTTCTTTTTTTTTTTTTTTTTCCGAGACAGAGTTTCGCTCTTCTTACCCAGGCTGGAGTGCAATGGCGCGATCTCAGCTCACCGCAACCTCCGCCTCCTGGGTTCAAGCAATTCTCCTGCCTCAGCCTCCTGAGTAGCTGGGACTACAGGCACGTGTCACCATGCCCAGCTAATTTTTTTTTGTATTTTTAGTAGAGACGGGGTTTCACCATGTTGACCAGGATAGTCTCGATCTCTTGACCTCGTGATCCACCCGCCTCGGCCTCCCAAAGTGCTGGGATTACAGGCGTGAGCCACCACGCCCGGCCGAATGATAATTCTTCTAGAGCTGTGATGGGTGAATGATGCTATAGAAAGGATACCAAGGACAGGATTCAGCACAAACACAACTGACACCCTGAATGATGTGAATGGGAAGAGCAAGCGGCCCTTCCTCCCTGCTAGGGATAATTCAGGTCCCAGCATACCAGCTGCATGATTATTAGGGGGAGTAATCAGATTGTCAATACTAAAAGGGGTGTTGATAGTGAATCAGAAAAATGATGAATGAGAAGCTTAGACTGTTGTCATTGTATTGGCTAAAGAGAAATAAACCAGTGAGACTGATTAGTAAACTGTGCACGGCTGTATGAACTCAGATTATGTAATTCTTGGAATATCACATCACCGGTAAAAGTGTGATTGTTGGCTTGATAATTTTTAGCACTGAGAGAGATTTGCATTCTGTACAGAGGCCTGGTGTGGTGGTTCCCATCTGTAATCCCAGCACTTTGGGAGTCTGAGGCAGGAGGATCACTGGAGGCCAGGATTTGAAACTAGCCTGGGAAACATAGCAAAATAAAATACTACCCATCTCTACTAAAAAATAAAAATAAACAAATATATAAATTCCATATCTAATCTACACTGTAAGTGTTAGACACCATTACTAGTAGTGCTAGGCCTGCCGAAGCTTCACGGGCTGTGAAGACTAGAAGAATGATTACTGTCTTGGTGGCTAAAGTGTAAATTTAAGATGATGAGAGTCCCATGATAACCCTTGATAATCTTATGGCTTTTAGACATAGTAGTGAAGATATTAGGTGGAATTGGTAAACTAGTATCTTTATTAAAGATATAATGAAAACCAGAATATTATTATAAATGGACTGCCTATATAGCTAGGAGTAATTATATTTGAGTCAAAATCACTTAATTTAAACCAATTACCCTACTCAGCTCACTCTAATCCTCTTCGGAGCCATTTATAGGCAAGTCCCAGGGCTAGAGCAGAGACTACGTAAGTGTTGTAATGAGCATTAGTTTTGGGCTGCTTCTTTGGATGGCTCAATCTAGTCAGCCCTGATTAGGTTTTAAACATAGGCACATTTACAGTCTAGACTTTCTTGCCCGAGGGCGCTAAAAATTGGAAGGAACTTCCTAAGGATGTTTATCTGCTTTTGATGGAAGCAGGAACTGAGTATTCTGTGACCCTCAGGAACCCCGCCTGGAGACCTGGTTCTTTGGAGCTGGCTCTGTACTGGTTATGGAAGTAGTCAGTCGGGGCTGGAAGAATGAGACGACCACAGTGCACCTACAGCCAATGAACTGGGGACAGTCTGGTGCTTAGGCGCATACAGGACTCCTACAGCCTCCTGGAGAAAAGTGAGCAGGTACCATTGGTTTTTGCCCGTATACTGGGATATACCATTGGTGCAAGTGGCTTTCTTTTCTCTGAGAACCTCATTACATATTGCATTAGAGGATAGGTTAACTGCTATCATAAACAATCTCCAATTTTTAATAGTTTAAGAGCATAGATAAAACTTTTCTTTCTTTCTTTCTTTTTGAGACGGAGTCTTGCTCTGTTGTCCAGGCTGGAGAGCAGGGGTACAATCTTGGCTCACTGCAACCTCCGTCGTCCAGGTTCAAAAGATTCTTCTGCCTCAGCCTCTTGAGTAACTGGGATTACAAGCATGCACCACCAAGCCTGGCTAATTTTTTGTATTTTTAAGTAAAGACAGGGTTTCACCATGTTGGCCAGGCTAGTCTCAAACTCCTGACCTCAGGCAATCCATGCATCTCAGCCTCTCAAAGTGTTGGGATTATAGGCGTGAGCCACCATGTCTGGCCAGAACTTTTATTTCTGGCTCAGGTCAGAGTTTGATTGGGTATTTGGTGGACAGCCCCCCATGCGGTGATCATGGGACCCCATGATTCTCCCACCTATTGCCTCTGCCATTTTGTGGAGTCCTACGGGTCTTTACTGGAAGATTCTGGAAATGGTGTCCATTGCATTGCTCACATTTCATTTGGCCAAAACTTAGTCACAGTGTGTCCATATAATTGTCTGGGAAGCTGTATAATGTAGTCTTCTGGGGTGCCCAAGAGGAAAATGAATGATCAGAAGGCCTATGGGGCCCAAAACGCCTATAGGAAAGAACTGAGTGATGCCCACCTGCTGTGAAGAACACAACTGGTAAGCCAAGCAATTTGTCTTCTCTTACCAAAAGAAGTTCTGAGCCCTTGGCAAGGTGCCCTTGCTGCTCAGCACTCAGCCCTCTCGCCTTCCCTGCCCCGTGCACTTAACACTCTGACCACGCTGGACTACTGGCTATTCTCTGAATGTGTCACACACATTCACACCTTTGGGCCTTTGCAAATGTCGTTTCCTGTCTGAGACTCTTTTCCTCCACCATAAGACCAGCTCAGACATCTCTTCTCTGTCAACACCTTCCTTGAACTTCCTCCCCGAAGAAGAATGAATTACTGCCTTCTGCATGCACCCACAACCTACCTTCCTTACGGTATTTTATTATGATATGACATTGGATCTTTTTCATTAGCTTTCCTGTTTGCCTCTCCTCCTATACTGTAAAATGCTGGGAGAACAATTAAGTGAGATAGATGGGTTAACTTCTTGTAAGGAACAATCTCCAATTTTTAGTAGCTTAACGGCACAGAAAGTTTATTTCTCACTCAGGTCATAGTCCGACGGGGTATTTGGTGGGCAGCTTCCCGGGCAGCAATTCTGGTTCCCCAGGTCCCTTTCCTCTAAGGGCTCTCTCCCTTACTGTAAAAGATTGGGAGAAAAATAATTAAGTGAGCCAGATACTCACGAGTCCTTAAGGATATCAGCATCTCACTGAATAACATCTTAGCAAGTACAAGTCCAAAATCAGGCAGAAATTCTTGCCTGCAATATAGTAAAAAACCTGAGTTTTATCTTAGAGAGGTTGTAAGCTATTTGGGAATGTGTTCTAGATGCATCGTCCATCCCTGGAGAAATATAAAAGCTAAAGGAAAGCATAGGAAATACATTTCTGAGGCCAAGACAATCAGGATACTGTATGCTTCACACTGCTCTCCACAGCGGTGGCTGACGTGCACAGCGACGAATAAAACTGAGATTGGTGAGGGTCTCCGA
This sequence comes from Alouatta palliata, assembly GCA_004027835.1. Lineage (NCBI taxonomy): Eukaryota > Metazoa > Chordata > Mammalia > Primates > Atelidae > Alouatta > Alouatta palliata. The sequence goes on from PVKV010007776.1 coordinate 84,439, forward strand.
TGAAATACAATCTCCACACCATTTGTACAGAGGAACCCTCAAGCGTTGGAGAAATGCAGGACAGAAATTCGCTCTCTTGAACATGTCATTGCCTGGTCTATGTGAAGGAGGTCCTCCCACAGGGCAATGCGGGAAGCTGTGGGCTGAGTTACTCTGAATCCTTCTTTCTCAATAAATGGGCCTGAATTTCCACCTTACCAAAGTCAACATGGACAGCTACAGTTCAAAACAAGATTTTTCCATTACCATAATGGATTGCAATAAAAACAACTGGCCGAGCCTCTTCCTCCTCATCTTGGCATTTATAACCCTAGGCTTAGTAACTTTCAGAGTAAAATGAGTTCACCTTTTATTCAGACTTTTCAAATTTTCTGCAGTCATTTTGTGTGCTCGTGCTTATACAAGTTCATCATCTCTCTGGTTCCCTCTTTCCTGGCTCTGATTTCCCTATTGCCGCAGGCTAGATCTTCTAAGACAATCTTTCCTAGCAGTCAAAGCCATGGTTATTGCTCCGAGGACTGTTAAAAATAGACTCCGGTCTGCTGCTTCGATCCTTAAAGAAAAAGAGATGAGATCATTTTCTGCTTGGAGAGTGGGTCCAGACTGTGAGTGATTGGCATTAGGGCATTCAATTGCAGAAGAAACAGGTGTTAAAGAGGCTTCTCCCATCTTATTAAGCATCCTTTTCATACGTTGATTCACAGACTTGTTCCAATTCTCATGACTGAATAGGCAACCCTGTAATTTGTCAGCTACATCCATTTTTCCACCCCCTGGCAACAGTTTCTCTTCAGTTTCTGCCAAGATTGTCTATTGTCTCCATAAGTTTCTGCCCAAGGTAAGTGATAGAAGGATGGCCATATGAAATTAAACAGCCAAAAGCAACCGGCATATAATTTAACAGAACTACCAGGCAGGAACATCGATCTGTACTTTTATTTGCATTCCGGTAATGGGGTTCCTCCCGTGGCTCTTCAGGTGTTTTCTGACAATAGCTTAAAGTTAATCAGCTTTTAATCTTTAAAAATGACCCACTGACAAAATAAGGAGCAAAGTAAAGGATGTGTAAAAAGGAGAGAGAATCCTGAAGTGAAAATACTGAACATCAGACATCAGGAAGATATTGACTGAGTTCCTTTCAAATTTTTCAGCCACAGGGTAAAACATTTTTAGCACGGGAGGTGTGAAAACCACAAAACATGTTTATACCTGAGTAAGATAGCAGTTTGCAAACACCCTGTTACAAATATCAGGTTCAGAAGGTAACTTCAGTTTTAAACCTTCCAATGGAGCGAGCAACAATGGCTGTTCATGGAAAGATAGGTATTTCAGAGACATCGAGTCCTAATTCTAGCTCTAACATTGACCATCCCTCTAGCTGAATCATTTCTTTATTTCTTGAGACCCCCGTTCCTTCATCAGCAAAGTAAGGAAATGGAATTAGACAATCGCCAAGATGACTCCTAGCTCTAATGCTCTGTGAATGCCATAGTTTACTCTGTGTCACGTCATCTGGAAAATCAGTTCTGTAGTTACTGTGCCCAACTTACGTCACTGGACAATGGCAACAACTGTGAAATGAATCCCTTGTTGATTTGCCTTAATATTTTCAATTTTGAAAGGGTCCGTGTGAATATGCGTATATACCTTGGTATAGGCCACGTGTCTGTTATAAGGTGTTATATTCAGATTTAAAAATCTTAAAGCAACCAAGTAAAGCCACTAGATTTAGGAGACCAAAACCCAGAAGATCCATTCTAAACAGACATGGTACCTTTCTTTCTCTCCTTGATCTTTTATTTCCTTCAAACTATCCTTCCCCTTTTTGTCAGGCCACCGAGTCCAAGCCTGGCCATTATAGCCTTGGTGACCCGCGTGTACACCTCTGGATGGTCCCCAGGAGCCAGAAAGTCTGAAGTAACCACAGGTAACCAGGTGGCCACAGAAAGAAGTGAAACACCTTGTCCCTGACTCAACTAATTGCTCTCCCCCTGCAACCTGCAACCTGTCCCTGCTCAGTCTTGCAGAATTTCCCTGCTGGACACTGGCTTTCTCAAGACCCTCACCCCTATAACTACGCAATTTATCTCACCCTCCCCTCTCTTGCAACTGACAACCTCCACCCGTATGATCATGCCTGTTTGTAATAGATGACTTCTACCCTTGTGACCACGCATCCCGTGATGCCCTTCCCCTCCCTAAAATAGATTACCACCTTTAACTGATCTCTTGCCCCAACCTATATAACCAGCTCCTATCCCACTGCCCTCCTCTGACTCTCTTTTTAGACCCAGCCCACCAGCACCCAGGTGAATAAACAGCCATGATGCTCATACAAAGACTGCCTGGTGGTCTCTTTACGAAAGTGACGCACCTAACACTTTTCTCATCTCACTTTCAGAATCCAGGGAGGACTCCTTCAGATTGGTGCACTTCTGTGTAACAGATTTCTGGTGCCAAGGTTCTGCTGAGGCCTGGAGGGACGCCTAGGTCTTCTCAGGGAAGGTTAGGGACAAAGGAGAATGGGAATGTGCCAGGCTGGGATAAGGTTCGCCTGGAGCAGGAGCAGAGGGTGATGACACCTAGGGGGTGAGTGAGCAGTTTTAAGTTCTTAGGCCAATAGACTTCTGGTAGCCTTCAGAAGTTACCCCGGGCAACTTTCTTTTTTCTTTTTCTTTCTTTTTTTTTTTTTGAGATGTAGTTTTGCTCTTGTTACCCAGGCTGGAGTGCAGTGGTGTGATCTCAGCTCACTGCAACCTCTGCCTCCTGGGTTCAAGCGATTCTCCTGTCTTAGCCTCCCGAGTAGCTGGGATTACAGGTGCCCACCACCATGGCCAGCTAATTTTTGTATATTTAGTAGAGATAAGGTTTCACCATGTTGGTCAGGCTGGTCTTGAACTCCTAACCTCAAGTGATCCACCCGCCTCAGCCTCCCAAAGTGCTTGGTGTGAGCCACTGCGTCCAGCCCCCAGCAACTTTCTTTAATGTGGACTCCACCTTAGACAGCAAAGACCACAATGCTTCCAAACCCTGGAAGGTGGAGGCCAAACAAGTTTCTTTACTGTGGTCTCTAACTTCTAGGCTTTGGAAGCATTTTGGTCTTTGCTATCTGAAGTGCACATGAAAAATCCGTTCTTTTCCAAACAGATGCTTTTGCAAAGATTATTATTCTTCAATCTGGTTGTTTGAACTTAGATGTGCAATGAATTCCTCTATATGCATGTTTTAAGTAACAGACATCGTTTTCTTTTTAGTTCCACTTTTATAACAGAGACAAAGAGCAGAAAAACAAGTTCAGAAAAGAAATTTTTCTATTTTCATTTTTGAGACAGAGCCTCATTCTGTCACCCAGGCTGCAGTGGCGCAATCACAGCTCACTGCAGCCTCAACCTCTTGGGCTCAAGCGATCCTTCCACTTCAGTCTCCTGAGTAGCTGGAATAACAGGTGTGCACTATCACGCCTGTCTAATTTTTTACTTTTTTGTAGTGATAGGGTCTCATTATGTTGCCAAGTCTCGTCTTGAACTCCTAGCCTCAAGGCATCCTCCCACCTCAGCCTTCCAAGGTGCTGAGATTACAGGCATCAGCCACTGTACCCTGCTAAGTCCAGGGCTTACTTTGGTTGGAGGGTTTTTTATTACTGCTTCAATTTTTCTTTTTCTTTTTCTTTTTTTTTCAGACAGTGTTTCACTTTGTCACCCAGGCTCGATTACAGTAGCACAATCATGTAGCCTCAACTTCCCAGCCTCCAGCAATCCTCCTGCCTCAGCCTCCTGAGTAGCTGGGACTACAGGCACACACCACCATGCACAGCTAAGTTTTGTATTTTTTGTACAGATGGGATTTCATCATGTGGCCCTGGACTCGAACTCCTGAGCTCAAGCGATCTGCCCGTCTCGGTCTTTCAAAGTGCTGAGATAGCAGGCGTGAGCCACTGTGCCCAGCCTAGAACAGGAATTTTAAAAATAAAACTCCATGGCCCAAATTGAACCTAAAGCCCAGAATTGCCTTGATGTCTGCTACTGGACTAAGATAGTCGGTCTACTGATCTTTAGCTAGTTTTTATGTGTGGGCCCAGCAGACAGCCAGGTGCCAAGATGGGTTCAAGAATGTGAAGCCGAGGTCCAGCTTGCAGCTAAGGTTTTAGTTTGTCCTTCTGGAGTTTACAATCTGGTCAGGAAGGCAAGAAAATCTGAAAAACTTGGAAATAATAAAATATAAAATGCGATCAAGCACTAAATTGCTTTTTAGATTTTATTCAGCCTAATCACAGCAGTCTTTGAGAAGGAGGTAAAATCTCACATGGACTTAAAGAATGGGTGGGATTTGGGAAGGTAGAAGGTCTTCCGCAAGCACTAAAAGCTGTGAGCCAGAAACAAAAGTGAAGCCCTCTTACAAGCGCATGAGGCCTTGTCACGTGCCGTGAACTGTCTTAGGACCTTTCCACCATGTGCGGCTGATCCTCACAGCAACTAGTAAGGAAGGTTTTATTTCTACCGTTGTACGGAGGTGAAGATCACAGATTCAGACGAAGTGACAGCCCATGCCCACGCCGTTACCATGGGAGAGCTGAGTGAAAGGCAGATGGGAGATCTGTCTCCTCCCTGAGAACAGAGGAAACCACGAAAGACAAGGAACAGGAATACCATAGAGCAGGAGGGAAACCTTGGGAGCCACCCCCAGAGGCTTGTGTGCAGTTCTGTAGATAAGGGAAAGTCACTGGGGATGTTTTTGGAGGAAGACTAATATATTTATTGTGGTTGGGCTGATTAATTAGGAAATGGGAAGGAAGAGTCTGAAAATAAAGGCAATCTAGCTAGAGTATAAAATTAGTAATCTAGACATTATGGACTATGAAGGAATGGTGAATTGAACATTTGAAAGGAAGAAACGACAGGCCGTGGTGACTTGTTCTTTTTTCTGTCTCTCTTAGAAGCAGAGTCTTGCTCTGGCACCCAGCAGGAGTGCAGTGGCCCAATCACAGTTCCCTGCAGCCTTGACCTCCTGGGCTCAAGTGATCCTCCTGCCTCAGCCTCCTGAGTAGCTGGGACTATAGGCAAGCACCATCATGCCTGTCTAATTTTTTTTTTAACTTTTTGTAGACACAGAGTCTCACCCTGTGGCCCACACTGGTTTCAAACTCTGGGCCTCAAGTGATTCTTCTGCCTCTGCCTTCCAAAGTGTTGAGATTGCAGCTATGAGCCACCACGCCCAGCCGACTTGTTCTTACTAAGGACCACACATCTTTTTTTTTTTTTTTTTTTTTTTTGAGACAGAGTTTCGCTCTTGTTACCCAGGCTGGAGTGCAATGGCGCGATCTCGGCTCACCGCAACCTCCGCCTCCTGGGTTCAAGCAATTCTCCTGCCTCAGCCTCCCGAGTAGCTGGGACTACAGGCACGTGCCACCACGCCCAGCTAATTTTTGTATTTTTACATCTTATGACACCAGAAGACTCTCCAAGGAAATGCTGCCTTTTATCTGGTGGGCCAGGTTCTGGCAATGCCGGGCCAAACTGTAAGTCCAGGCCAGCACCAGAGGCCAGGGATTGCCACAATCACTAAACTGAAATGGAAAGGTAAGCTCAGAAACTGATCACAAGAGTGGGCCCACACAGGTGTTGGGCAAGGTCAGAAAGGCTGGTAGTAAAGATCTCTCTGGGAGGCTAGAGTCCTCCTCAAGTGCAATCAAGGCTGTGAGCAAATCAGAAAACCTCTGTAGACTGGAACCAGGGCTCCGCGAAGTCCAGCAAGCATAGAGCTCAGACAAGGTTTGAGATTGTATGTGTTCTGTTTCAAGCAAGGAGATTAAAGGATGCGATTAGTAGCCAGGCTTTTAGAACTGTAGTTTTAATTTAACTGTATTTTAAAGAAGCCTCAGTCTTTGAAAGAGGCGAGGCTCTATTTTACAGATGTCGTATTCCTGGGCTAACGTGATCAATAAGCGATAATGCCCTAATTCTCATCCTGGAGTATGTGTGTGTGTATGTAAAATTGTCTGATGTTAAAATGTGTCATTAATTTATTTTCCAGCATCTAGGTTAGACTATAACGATGTGATATATATCAAATGAATTTCATGGCTACAATCCAAATGTAACAAATGAATCATTTAAAACGATCTGCCTATTGGTGATGCCAAATTTTTCATTTTCTTCCATTTTATAAATACATCCTATCTCAGCTCAAAATCAATCTATTAACCTTGAAAACATTTTGAGCTGGAACGAAGGTTAGCAGTGAACTTTGCAACGTTCCACGTGAAATTAGTCATAGTTAGCAATTATTATTGGCTTTGAGAGATAGGGAACCAGATGAGACAGGACTCGTAACATGGCAGTGACCAATATACTAAGCTTCAGAGACCACAGGGAAAATGAAGAGCATGCAAAATCTGCTTTTTAAACCTCAAGCTTGTCTGCTACAAAGATCCTGTCTTTTTAAAACAAATTTGAATGTCTTGGCATCTATTCTGATAAATTACACGTAAAATACTCAAGTAAAATCCTTGTGTTATAAGATAAGGAATTCTGTTTACTGGATTTGAAGGGCAACTGAAGTCTGAAAACATGATGTGTCTGCTCTCAAAGCCTCCACTGGGATGAGTCTGATGGATTTCCCAGGTGCTAGCACTGTTCTCTCTGCCATGAAACTGGAAGAACAAGGCAGATAGAAGCTTAGCGTGATTTTTAAAATTAAAGTCCAAATGAATATCTCAACTAAAATTGCCTGAGGAGAAAATAAATATATTATCCTCTGGATGAATTTTGTATTACATTATATAGATTTTAACACAATATAAAACATAATATAGATACTTTTGGATTCATGACATGAAAGAACAGTTAATGTTTTGCCCATATGGGATGTATGAAAATACTTCTCTTAAATTCCTCAGCTGTGTTTTATAGATATTCTGCTTCTGAACCACTAACAGTATGGAAACTTGTTACTGTAAATGGAATATTTTCCCTCAATTATTAGATATGAAATAAAATAGTGCTGTCTTTCCTGTAAAAGAGCCTCACTTCATGGAATGTCAAAGTATTTTCAGTCATATTATTTTTCTTAATTTAAAGCTATTTTCCCGAGGCAGGTAGATCACCTGAGGTCAGGATTTTGAGACCAACCTGGCCAACATGGTGAAACTCAGTCTCTAGTAAAAATATAAAAATTAACTGGGCATGGTGGCTGGCCCCTGTAATCCCAGGTGCTTGGGAGGGATTCTCCTGAGATTCTCTTCCAGGAGAACCGCTTGAACTGGGGAGGCAGAGGTTGCAGTGAGCAGAGATCGTGACATTACACTCCAGCCTGGGAGACAGAGTGAGACTCCGTCTCAAAAACAAAAAAAAACAAAAAAAAAATTTCCCATGTGCACTCTCTCATTTTATCTGCTGTCCTTAGATACAAAATATCTATTAGATATATAATTTTATAGTATTATCCACAGAAGAAAAAAATAACACTAGATTGACCTCTAAGGCCAAATGATAAATATCTTCCACTTCCAGATTTAATTAAATTTTTTTAAAAGTGAATTTTGTAGAATCTTAGCTTCTGTTAACTTAAAGAAGTACATTAATTTACATAAATTAAAATAATTAATATAAAAGATGGTCAAACCACATCTCTAACTTGTGAGGTCTAGAAACGTGAGACTGAGGAGGAGGGGTCGCTGTTAGGACAATGGGTAATGGAAAATTACTTTCAATAAATATATTCAATAACTTTTCCAGAAAATAAAAGAAATTAGCAACTGCCCCTAGAAATTTATCCAAGTGACCTAGAATTATGAGAATTTATTTGTTTGAGCTGAAAGAGATAGCTCAGTGATACTGGGAACAAGAAGTTTTGTAACCAGTTGTGTGAGAGAATTTAACAAAGTTGGTTTTTTTTCTATCTTTTGTTTTTGTAACTACCATGTCATATCACCTGAAAAATGTTCTGAGTAGTTAGAAGAGATGGGTGGACCCGTCTGATGCACTTTCCATGGGTCCTCTTAAATATGTAATACATCATGAGCTTTTTTGTAGATTCTCAGTTCCTCTTGAACTGAAAATTCCAATTCCAATGGAACTCCTCAGAAAATGGAAGAAGCCTCCACTTACAGAAAAGACCCAAATAAAGATTACAGGAATGAGCAATGGACCTAAGCTATTGAGGCCACAGAAAAACACTGGTCTCTGTCTAGGAAGAGGCCACAGAGGCCACGGCAACTATAAGGATTTGCAAATACAGCCTGGGTAACATGGTGAGACCCCATCTCTACAAAACATTTAAAAAAATTAGCTGGGTGTAGTGGTGCACACCTGTGGTCCCAGTAACTTGGGAAGCTGAGGCAGGAGGATTGCTGGAGCCCAGGAAGTTGAGGCTGCAGTGAGCCTTCTGTTTATGCGACTGCACTCCAGCCCAGGCAACAGATCAAGACCCTGTCTAAAAAAATTGTTTTGCCAATTAAAAAAAAAATTTGCAGTTCTGCGAAGAAGGTCATTGGTAGCTTGATAGGGATAGCGTTGAATCTGTAAATTACTTTGGGCAGTATGGCCATTTTCACGATATTGATTCTTCCTAGCCATGAACATGGAATATTTCTCCATCTGTTTGTGTCCTCTCTTATTTCACTGAGCAGCGGTTTGTAGTTCTCTTTGAAGAGGTCCTTTATGTTCCTTGTTAGTTGTATTCCTAGGTATTTGATTCTCTTTGTAGCAATTGTGAATGGCAGTTGGTTCTTGATTTGGCTGTCTTTAAGTCTGTTATTGGTGTATAGGAATGCTTGTGATTTTTGCACATTGATTTTGTATCCTGAGACTTTGCTGAAGTT
>PVKV010007777.1:0-93156 GCA_004027835.1 Alouatta palliata
GTACCTGTTTTCCCACACTAATGCCCATTACTGCACATTATCAGAATTTTATATGGTACCTGTTTTCCCACACTAATGCCCGTTACTGCACATTATCAGAATTTTATATTGTGTCTGTTTTCCCACACTAATGCCCATTACTGCATATTATCAGAATTTTATATTGTACCTGTTTTCCCACACTAATGCCCATTACTGCATATTATCAGAATTTTATATTGTACCTGTTTTCCCACACTAATGCCCATTACTGCATATTATCAGGATTTTATATGGTACCTGTTTTCCCACACTAATGCCCATTACTGCACATTATCAGAATTTTATATTGTCATCCACCTAAGAGCCAGGAAAATGTGGTTTCATTCATATTCTTCTGATTAAGGAGGTTAAGAATTTCACAGATTTTCTTTATTCACTTGGATTCTTCAGGGTGATTTGCCTATTGGTACGCACGGCCAATTGTCGCCACTGCTCTGTATATGTAGTAACCTTCTGTTATTTTCTGTAAGTTGCATACATTTTCCTTCAACTGTCTTTTACATGTTTTTTGGTGCCTTTCACCACGCTGAAGTTTTAGATCTTTGCACAGGCCAACTTCTTCTCTATTTCTTTATGGCTTGTAGGACTACATGACCTACTTGACAAAAGGTTCCTTTTTTTCTATATTTGCCTCTAACATATTTTATTTCATGATTTTTATTGGAGAGGGTGGATAACCAATTGTCAAAACATAATTTCCCTGATATTGAAATAACAGTGCTATTATATACCAAAATCTCATATGCAAAGAAACTTATTTCAAAAAATTGGGGGAAGGCTGAGGCAGGAGAATCACTTGAGGCAAGGAGTTCAAGACCAGCCTGCGCAACAAAGTGAGACTTAGTCTCTAGAAAAAGAATATTTTAAGGTTACAGTGAGCTAAGAGCTTAGCACAGTTCTCCAGCCTGGGTGATAGAGTGAGGCCTCCATCTCTTTTAAAAAGTTCTTGTTATTCTTGCCTTATTATGCTTCCCTGATACCATCAAAGTAAATATATCTTACTGGGACTGAATTATAATTTATAAACATTTTAACAATATTGAGTATTTTATCTGGAAAAATATCATTTCTTTTATTGACATCTTTATTTTTCAATACAGTTAAATAATGTCCTTTCACCTCTATTCATAAATGAGTTCTTTTATAATTTGTTTTCTAGTTTTTGATGTGAGAATTGTATTGCCCTCATAAAATTGGAATCTTTTGTACATTTTTCTTTAGAGGTTGGCAAACTTCCTGTAAAAGGATAGTAAATATTTGAAGTGTTGCGAGCCATATAGTCTGTCACAGTTGTCTAAAGCAGCCATAGTCAATAGCTAAACAAATAAGCATAACTGTGGTTTGATAAAACTCTATTTACAAAAACAAGCAGTAGACCAGATTTGGCCCTTGAGCTTTAGTTTGATAAGCTCTGCTCCACAGCAGGGATCACACACGTTTTCTGTGTAGGATCAGACAGTAGATATTTGGGCTCTGCAGGCCACATGGTCTCCTGTCACAACTGCTCAACTCTGCTGCTAGAGCCTGGAAGCAGCACAGACAAGGTATAAATCACTGTGTCGCTGAAGCCAACAAAACTTTATTCACAGACACCAAAATTTAAATTTCATATAATTTTCATGTTGAAAATATTTTTTACTTTTTTTAACCATTTAAAACTTTTTAGAATTCTAGATCATGGAGTATACAAAAACAGTCAGTGAGACTGTGGCCATGAGTCATAGTTTGCTGACCCCTACCTTGGATCAGTTTACCTCACAATGAATGGTTCCTTAAAAGTTTAGTACCATTCATTTATAAATCAGGTGATTTTTAAACGGGTCAAATCTTGCAAAGTTTTCTAATTCTTGAGTAACATGTCAGCTGTTTTAACTTTATGCATATAAATCTTGCATTTTTCTAATTTTTTAAATTTGTTTGTTCCAGGTGACCTATTCATTCATGAACCCTTTCTAAAACAAATCAAGTCCAATGTAAAGCTGAATTTTCTCGCCAACACAGTCACATCACCTTACATTCACATAAGGTCAGATGGAAAGCCACAGTACTAACTCAGCATTATAGCATCAAGTTTTAAACCAACATAGACAGAACCTCATCCACTACCTGGAGAATGCTGTTCCTGATCTAAAATGTGCTTTTTGCTACCTCCATCCTACTGCACGATTTTTTCTGAGCTGACTACTGTAACTTTTCAATGTTCAAATACAAAGTTTTAAAAAGAGCTAAGTTTACTGAGCACTTAATATGGACCAGGCACTGTTCTGAGCACATCTTATGCATTACCCAATTTAAAGGAACTGTAAGTTTTACAAGAGGAGTGAATAAGTTACATTTACACTTATGTGAAGAACAAACTAATAAGGGACAAAAAACAAAAGGGCAGGGAGATGGGGTTTTAAACTGTTGGAGTAGTCAAATGCAGATGGCATCTTGAGGCTATGGTGATGGGAGGGAGGATGCATTCCAGAGAAATTTGGGAAACAAATCCACAGGATTTGACGTGGAAGGCAAAGAGGGGCATGTTGATGACTCTGCAGTATGAATTCGCTGATGATGAACTAAGTGTGCAGTTTGCCTGAAGACTCTTCTGCTTTTCTTATAGTTATAAGACCTCTCTCCAGTATGAACTCTCTTATGTTGATTAAGGTGTCCAATTTGGATGAAGGTTTTCCTACATTCCTTACATTCATACGGTTTCTTTCCAGAATGAATTCTCTGATGTACACTAAGGGACTGACGATGACTAAAGGCTTTGCCACACGCACTACATTCATAAGGTTTTTCTCCAGTATGACTTCTGCGATGACAAATAAGGGAGGATTTTGTCTTGAATGCCTTTCCACACTCAATACATTCATAAGGTCTTTGGCCAGTGTGCAGTCTCTGATGTTGAGTACAGGATGAGTTATCACCAAAGGCCTTCCCACATTCCATACATTTATAGGGTTTCTCACCAGTGTGAACTCTCTGGTGTTGAATGAGGTGTGTGGTCTGGCTGAAGGCTTTACCACATTCCTTACACTCATACGGTTTCTCTCCTGTATGGGTTTTCTGATGCTGTGCAAGGTGAGCCTTCTGGGTGAATGCTTTACTACAAATCTTACATTCATAGGGCTTTTCTCCAGTATGGATTCTCTGATGAGTGGCAAGCTGAGAACTGATGCTGAAGGATTTTCCACACTCCCCACATTCAAAAGGTTTCTCCCCAGTATGAATCCTTAAATGACTGGCAAGGTGTATATTCTGCCTAAAAGCTTTTCCACACTCTTTACACTTAAAAGGCTTTTCTCCAGAATGTACTCTTTGATGCTGAGTGAGTGATGCATGATGGCTGAAGGCTTTTCTGCAAACATCACATTCATATGGTTTTTCTCCGGTATGAATCCTTTGATGTACAGTAAGGGAGGAGCCATACCTGAAGGATTTGTGACATACATCACATTTGTAAGGTTTCTCTCCAGTATGAATTCTCCTATGTTGATTAAGACCTATGTGGTCACTGAAGGCTTTCCCACAATCAATGCAATCAAAGGGTTTCTCCCCAGTGTGATAGTATCTCCAGTGACGGATAAGGGATGTGTTCTGTATGAAAGCTTTCCCACACTCAATGCACTCGTAGGGCTTCTTGCCAGTGTGACACCTCTGGTGTCGCGCAAAGGATGAGCCATCACTAAAGGCTTTCCCACATTCGTTACATTTATAAGGTTTCTCTCCAGTGTGAATTCTCTGGTGAACAGTAAGAGATGAGCTCTGGGTAAAAGTTTTCTTACACTCATTACACTTGAAAAGCTTTTTTCCTGCATAGATGCCTGTTTGTTTTATTACCATTGAACTTTTTTGAAAATGTTTAATTGAATCACGATTAGGAACTTTCCCTTCTGAATCGTCCAAATAGCACCATCTTCCAGATTTGTTATACATATGTTCTCTTTCCTTAGAGAGGGTTTTGTTATGAGTAATTGGCTCTTGCCTGAATCGTGTCTCTTGACCTACTGCCAGTTTCCTTCCAAAGACACAGTCAGAATCCCAATTTTCTCTGAAACTGGAACACTCAAGTTTAGTATTTGAGGTTCTGTCTGTTACCCCTTCAGCATATGAATCTTGCTTTGGAAATAACTCCTGGGTATCACATACAGATTGCTGGCCTGAAAGATACCAAGAAAACACACATTTATTTTATCATGTGCTAGGAAAAAGGAATCTTCCAAAAGGAAAATTGATGAATTAATTCACTAATTGGTGAATTCAACAACATACATTTTACAGCTCTAAAAACCATTACAGTTAGGGTGAGGCACAGTGGCTTACACCTGTAATCCCAGTGCTTTGGGAGCTGAGGTGGATCACTTGAGGCAGAATTTCAAGAGATCACTTTAAGGCCAGGAGTTCAAAACCAGCCTGCACAACCTAGCAAGACCCTATCTCTAAAAAAAAGTTGTTTTAAGTTAGTCAGGCATGGTGGTATGTGCCTGTAGTACCAGCTACTCAGGAGGCGAAGGCAGGAGGATTGCTTGAGCCTAGGAGTTTGACATGGCAGTAAGCTATGATCAAGCCACTTCACTTCAGCCTGGGCAACAGAGCCAGACTCCGACTCAAAAAGAAAATTATGTTCACATTTTCCTAGTTACTTCCACAATAGAATCCTCAATTCTCTGGACATTCCATAATGAAGCCTTGCAATTTCTCTCTTTTCCCAGCTTTACTGAAGCATAGTTGACAAATAAAACTTATATATATTTAAGGTGTAAAATGTTTTGATATGCTTACACATGGTGAATGTTTACTACGATCAAGCTAATTAACGTATCACCTCACATAGTTAACATTTGTGTGTGTATGGTGAGAACATTTAAGATCTACCCTTAGCAAATTTCAGGTATACATTATTATTAACCATATTCATGATGCTGCGTACTAGGTCTCTAGAATATATTTATCTTATAACTGAAAGTTTGTACCCTTTGACCAGCATCTCTCCATTTCTCCCATCCCACAAACCATGGTAATCAACCTTCTATTTTCTGTTTCTAAAACTGACTTTTTTTTTTCTTTTTCTTTTTTTTTTTTTAACATTCCACATGTAAGACATCATACAGTATTTCTCTTTCTGTGCCTGGCTTATTTAATTTAGCATGATGTTCTCCAGGTTCATCCATATTGTCACAAATGGCAGAATTTTCTTTTTAAAGGCTGAATAATATTTGATTTCTATATACACACATGCACCTTATATTTATATACCACATTTTATCTGTTCATCTGTCAATGGACATAGGTTGTTTCTATTTCTTGGCTATTGTGAATAGTGCTGTAATGAACTTGGGAGCACCAATACCTCCTCTAGGTACTGATTCCATTATTTCAGCTATATACCCAGTAGTGGGATTGCTGGATCATACGGTAGTTCTATTTTTAATTGTTTAAGAACCTCCATGTTTTCAATAATGGTTGTACTAATTTACATTACTCACCAACAATGTACAACGATTTCCTTTTCTCAACATCCTCACCAATACTTATCTTTTAAATTTTTGATAACGGCCATTCTAACAGATACAAGGTGAAATTTCACCGAGGTTTTGATTTGCATTTCCCTGATGATTAATGCTGTTGAGCACCTTTTCACATACTTATTGTCCATTTGGATGTTTTCTTTGGAAAAATGTCTATCCAGAACCTTTATCATTTTTATTTTTGCTATTGTTTTATGAGTTCCTTACATATTTGGATATTAACCCCTTATTGGATGTATGGTTTGCAAATGCTTTCTCCCATTTTGTAGGTTGTCTTTCATTTTATTTTCTTTCTGGTGCACAAACTTTTAGTTTGAAGTAATCTCATTTGTTTATTTTTGCTTTTGTTGTTTGTTTTTGGTGTCATATCAAAAAAATCACTTCCAAGACCAATATCATGGAGTTTTCCCATTTTTATCTAGTTTTACAGTTTTAGTTCTTACGTTTAAATCTTTTATCCACTTTTAGTTGACTTCTGTGTAAGATAATGGTCCAATTTCAACTTTTTTGCGCATGGATATCCGATTTTCCTAATATCACACGTTGAAGACACTATCCTTCCCCTATTGTGTATTCTTTGCATCTTTGTCAACGATTGGTTGTCCTTATATGCACAGGTTTATTTCTAGGCTTTCTAATCTGTTCCACAGATCTATGTGTCTGTTTTTATGCCAATACCATACTGTTTTAGTTACTATGGCGTTGCAATATAATTCAAACTCAGTAAGCATAATATAATGCCTCTAGTGTGTTCATCTTGCTCAAGATTGCTTTAGCTACTTGGGGTCTCTTGGAGCTCTATGTAAATTTTAGGATTGTTTTTTCTATTTCTGTGAAAAATGCCATTAGAATTTTGATAAGGACTGCAGTGAATTTATAGACCACTTTGGGTAACATCGACACTTTGAGAGTATTATTTCTTCTAATCCATGAATACAGGACATCTTTCCATTGATTTGTATTTTCTTCAGTTTCTTTCATTACTGTTTTAAGATTTTCAGTGTACAGCTGAAACACTGATGAAAGAAATTATCAATTTCTTTGATAAACTGATTAAATTTGTTTCTTGGGTAGCTATTATAAATGAGATTGTTTTCTTAATTTTTTTTTTTTTGGATAGTTCTTTGTTAGTGTATAGAAATTCAAATGATTTTTATATGTTGATTTTGTATCCTCCAACTCTGCTGAATTCATTTATTAGTTCTAGCAGTTTTTTGGTGAAGTCCTTCAGGTTTTCTACATATAGGATCATGTCATCTGTAAAGAGAGACAATCTTACTTCTTGTTTGATTTGTATGCCTCATATTTCTTTTCTTCCCTAATTTTTCTGATTAGGACTTCCAGCAATACATTGAACAAAAGTGGTGAGAATGAGCATCCTTGTCTTGTTCCCCATCTTAAAGAAAAAGTTTCTAACTTTTTACCATTGAATATGATGTTAACTGTAGTTTTGTCATATATGTCCTTTACTGTATTGAGGTATGTTTCTTCCATACCCAGTGTGTTGAGAGTTTTTATCACGATGTTGAATTTTGTTAAATGCTTTTCTGCATCTATTGAGATGATCATATTATTTCATTTTTTGAAGAGACTTTATATAATAATATTGAATACTATTATATTTAATTACATTCATTTACACTATTGAACAAGTATGAACTAATCTCAGGCAATATGCTTATGAGGAGGAGGAGGAGTGATTTATGTCTGAAGTATTTTGCCAGAATTTTGTGCACACGTAATTATTTCTAGATAGACAGATAGATAGATGAAATCAGATTTAAGGAAGTGATGCATAGAGTCAAATGTTTGGAAAAATATGTTAAATAAGAAAAGAGAAAGTCTTTTTAAAATTACATCTAAACACTGAAAGCTTTCCACCTTAGATCAGTAACAAGACAAAGATGCCTGCATTTATGACTTCTATTCAACACTATACTGGATGTTCTAGCCAGAGCAATTAGAAACAGAAATAAAAGGCATTTAACTTAGAAAGGAAGAAATAAAACTATCTCTAATCACAGATGACATATCCTATCACAGAAAATTTTAAAGAATCTACAAAAAAGGCATTAGAGCTCATTTATAAATTCAGCAAAACTGCATGACACAAGATCAATACACAAAATCAGCTCTATTTCTACAAGCTATAAATGAACAATTCCCCATCAAATTATAAAAATAATCTCATAAAAATAGCATTAAAACAAGAAAATACTTAGGAATAAATTTAGCCAAGGAAGTGCAAAATTATACATAGAAAACTACAAAACATTGCTGAATAAAATTAAAGGAAATCTAAATAAATGGAAAGATATTCCATGTTCATGAATGGGAAGACAACAATGTTAAGATGGCAATAGTCCCCAAGCAATCAACAGATTAAATGCAATCCATATCAAAATGCCAATGGCCATTTTTCATAAATAAAAAAGCTGAATCTAAAGTTGCTATAGAATGGCAAGGACCCTTGAATAGCCAAAACAATCTTGAAAATTAAGAATAAAGTTGAAGAAATACATTTCCTGATGTGAATACTTACTACACAGCTACTAAAATCAACATAATGAGGTATTGGCACAAGGACAGACATAGCAATCAATGGAATAGAACTGACAGTCCAAAAACTGGGATACTTGTGCATTTTAGTGAGAATATAAAAAACAGTACAACTATGATGCAGGTGGCAGTTCTTCAAACAGTTAAACACAGATTTATCAAATGACACAGCAATTCCGCTCTTAGGTATATACCTCAAATAACTGAAAACGGGTTCAAACAAAAACTTGTAAATGAGTGCTCATAGCAGCACTAGTAACAGTAGCAAAAGATGGAAACTGCCCAAATGTCCATCAGGAGATGAATGAATAAACAAAATGTAGCACATCCATACCATGGAATATTATTCAGCCATAAAAAGGAATGAAGTACTCACACATGCTGCAACATAAATGAACCCTGAATCTGAAACAGCATTATGTTATGTGTAAGAAGTCAAACATAATAGGTCACTTATTGTATGATTTCATTTATATGAAATATCCAGAATAGGCAAAGCCATAGAGACAGTGACTGCTTGAAGGATATGGGGCTTCCTTTTGGGATGATGAAAAATTTCTATAAATAGATGGTGATGAGATTTGCACAGTATCATGAATGTACTGTCACTTGAATGAATTGTACACTTTCAAATGGTTAAATTTTACATACACTTTTCTATTAAAAAAAAAAAAGGTACATAAAACAAGCAAACAAAAAAACAGACCACACAGCAAAATACAGAATGGAGAAAAGGAAAGAAGGGAAAAATGAGAAGGAAAAAAGAAAAGGAAGGAAGGGGATAAAGGAGAGAGAAATGGTTAAGTTACAGAATGTCAAACAAATGTATTATGATTCAAATGGGACTATACATCTATTTATTTTTAAAAAGCTAGGAGTAAAACAAATGAAAAAATTCAACAAAGTAAATGCTTCTATAAATGAAGATAACTCCCAAGTTAAGCTACTATATAGTGAGAAATACCATATACAAACTTCTAGACCACACAAAATTGGGGAAAAGTTTTATCAAATTTATATAAAAAAGCATTTATATCAATGCTGCAGAAATATAGGAAAATATACAACCTAATAGAAAAGTGAGTAATGAGTGTAAACACACTATGAATAGAATACAAACTCTAAACAGATTTAAATGCACATATTCTCAATACTGTGGTAGTTGGGGAAGTGAAAATTAAATAAAACATTATTTTTCATCCAGCAGCTTGGCAAAATTTTTTAAAACTATAAAATACCCATATTGGTGATGATGTCTAGAAATAGTATTCTCATACATTCTTTACCAATGGCACAGCAAAATATCTATGACACTTAAAAAATATGTATACTTTGACCATACAAATTCATTTCCAAGCATATATCTTCAAGAAATATTCTGACATGTAAGCAAGAATATATGTTCAAACTGGACCACTGTTGATTATAGGTAAAAACTGGAGAAGACCCAAATGTTTAAATACCCTAAACAGTAAATAATTTAAATAAATTATGCATATTCATAGATTATAATACTAAACAGTCATTAAAAATGAAGTAGAAATATATGTGTCAAGCTGTTAGGCACACAAATAGGAGAAATCACATGAGAAATAATATACTAGACTATATAGAAATTGTAAAATTTTACATGTCATAATTTTAAAAGACCTAATTAAAATAAAAACTTATTGTCATATGTGAAAAATAGTTTGAGACAATACATCAGAGAATTAGTATGCTTATATACACAGGAATCACTGAGACTGTTAAGGAAATATTTAACACAGAGAACTGGCTAGAAATTACAGACATTTTACAAAAAGATAAGAGAAAGGCCAAATTTGTGGGAAAGTATTCAATTTCTTTCATAAAAAAGAGTAATTTTTGTCTATAATCTTTCAACAAATAATGAGCAAAAGTTTTCATGAAATACCCAATACTTTCAAGATGCAATTAAACTCATACATCTAATTGTTGTTAGTCACCAAAAACAAACAAAACTTTCAGAGCCTAGCAGGTGCTCATATCCAAGAATACGGCAATCCCCAAAATGTGTAGTTTTCATCTAATTAAAAAAACTATTGTAAGTATATCTTTAATACTAAGAAATGTAAAGCAACCTAACTGAGCAATGGTATATACAACATAGAATGCACCTGAAAAGCATTTGTATGCATAACTGAATATACACTATAATTTCTTCTATGTGAAAAATGTGTGTTTATCCTAACTTAAATGGGTCAAACATGGTTTTTTATTCTTTTGCCACACAGTAAATAATTACATTTTCTACAAAGCATTATTTTCTATGGAAATTTCTTTTCTTTCCCTATATATCAAGAGGAAAAGACCCTTTACTTCCACCTTCTTGCAATTCAACTTCTGTCCACCTATACTACTAAAATACAGAAGCCATTAGGAATAATATCTCCTTTGTCTCTGTAATGCCCTATTTGAAATTCTGCAAACTATTTCATGCAAGCTATCCATAAACATGTCTTATCCTTTCCATTAGAGTAATTCATTGATGGCTTACATTTATGTGTAATTCTCCCTTTTTCCCATCACCTGCCAATACTCAGCAGAGCAGCTCAGTCACACTTTCAATTTGTGGTGCTTACAAGAATGGATGCATGATGAAAACAATAGGCCATTTAACCATAGAAGAGAAAACCTTTGGGTCAGCTCAAAAGTCCATCAGGGTCAGGAAAAGATCATTTAAGGAAGTGAGAGGATGATACATGTCCCAGTGGCCAAGAAAAGAAGGAATTTCCGGGAAATGGGAGTTATTGGAGACAGGGGGGCAAAGGAGGAAGGAAGGAATTATTTGGAAATCCCAGAGTTCATTTTCTCTCCAGACCCAGAGAGCCTGGTAAAGTTTCCTACTGTATATCAGTGAGGATGCAACCTTTTTATTAAAAGCTGTGCTCTGTCTTGCAGTGGGTTTCCACACCAGGCTCTCTTGCACTCACCTGAAAACAGGCTTCCTGTCAGCTCTCGTGTCACCATCCAGGGCTCCTTCTCTGGCTCTAGTAAAGAGACTAAATCTGGCTTAGCCATGCAATGTCCTGCAAACGCGAAAAGAGATGAGCTTTGGTCACACTCGTGGCATCCTAAAATTGAGAACCACTTCCTTACTGATACAAAAGTGTTACTGCTGGAAGAAGCAGAACGACAGGTGAGTAGGATCTGAAAGACACAGAAGATAACGCTTCAAACATAACAAAGACACCAACTTTCACCTCCACAAATGCCAAAGTCTTATCTTAGGAATGCACAACAAAAATTCAGGCCAGTACTTCAGGAGACACCCCCTCCCACCTCCATAATTCAAAACTGAAGTTTAAAAGTGGGGGTTCCCAACGACAGATTCAGATATGGGAGAGGGACATCATACCTGCTGATCCCATGTCACTGTAGTTCTCCCATAACCCATTCTTAGAGAAATTCTTCTGAGCTGGGTGTAGCTGCTGGGGGAAGTCAATAGCCAGATTTTTCATAGTCACCAACCCCTGCAATGGTAATAGCACGTTTTTCAAATCAAACCATGTTCGTGGACCCACCTGGTCCCAGTGGGGTGGATTGTGTCCACACACTGCAAAAAAGGCACTCCATACCAAGAACTGCAACTGAAGTTCTGGTACACCAGGTTACATATGACAGGGCTTAGTTATAGCATGTATGTTTGGGGAAAAACAGAGAAAAATAGGAGAAACTTTCTGCTGTGGAGAATTTGTCATTTTGTAGAGGTGGGTGCATTTGTACACAGTATAAACTTTTAAACAGAGACTGAAGGCTTTCCCACATTCACACAAATTATTCAACAAGTCCACAGTGTTTTTCTCTTGTGTGAAATCTTTGATGGAAAGGAGGGGCTGATATTCTGCTCAAAGTTTTTTTTACATTCATCACAAGTCAAACATTTCTGATCTTGACAGATTTGTTTGTAATTTATTACAACTCGTCAATTTCCCCCTCCACTTTTCTTATGTGTATCAAGATTGGGTGCTCTTTGTTCTGAGGGAATATCTGTCTGCAAGAGGCACTGTATGCAAATGAAAACTTCTCCTATAGTTATTGTAGTCATGGTCTTTTTCCTCAAGAAGAGTTTCCTCATGGAAGATACTTCCTCTTGCCTGAAATTTGTCTTCTGACTTACCGGCTGTGTCTCAAACAGAGCGTCACAATCCCAGTGTTCCCCTAATAGAGAGTACTCCAGACTATAGCTTGTGAATCTCTCTGTTATCACTGCCTGGGATAGCTTTCCTTCACAGAAGTCCCTCTTGAGAGGTAACTCCTTGATCTTCCGCACGGCCTTCAAGTCTGAAAGATATTCAGAAGGCAAATATATCTTTTATCATGTGTTAGTATGAAGAAAAATTCCAAAATGTAACCATTAAACTAAAAGCCACAAAAAAACCTTATCATAGTCATTTATTTTTATGGAAGACAATGAAAAGCTTATCGTTTTGAAAGCTTTCTTGTATTACTAGCAATATTCAACCAAGCCTACATTCCTAAATTTGTATAGCCATAGTCCTAAAAGACACAATGAGACCTTTCCCACCTAAAAGTTGAACAAGTTCACATTATGTTTTTAAGAGAAGACTGGAAAAAGAAATTAAAAACCAAGAGATAAGGGAGCTCACAAAGACTTAAATGTAAGATAAAATGTCTAATATAAAGAGGAAGTAGAGGCTACAGAAGAAAACTGCTATGTGATTCTTATTTCAGCTTTAAGACAACTCCTTTTCACTCTTTCTCCATTTCATCTAGCAAAAATTTCATCTCTCTCTACATATCTCCTTTTTTTTTAATCACAATGCTAACTAATAAAAGTCCAGATCCTGGCCTTAAAAATGTAAGTCTTCATAATTAACTAGTCTCAATAAGAGATGAAGGATCTGCAGGAAGAAAAAACAGTTCTATCTCATTAAACTAGTTCAAAGTATGTGATTTAATACGATGTTAAATTGGAAACTTTCACAAAAATATTCTTGTTCTCTTATGCCATATGACGACCCACGTGAATCACTTTAATTTATAGATGTCAGTAACTTGTCCTGTTGTCAATACGAGTATTTCCTTTGAAGTATGAATTGAACGAAGAAACCTTGTAAAATTCTCAATTCTTTAGAAACTGTTACCATTTCCTATTAGGATAAAACCTCTGAAAGAAATCTATCATTCTGATTCCTTGTCTTTCTTGATAATTTGCTGTTCTTGAAATAATGCTATGTTTGAAATTTCTGTATTTCCAAATAGTATAAATATCAGATATTGCAAGAGGCTTAGGAAGAGTCTGCTGAAGATGCTACGTGTCTGAGGCAGCTGAGCTATGACTAGCAGTGGCCTCACCCTACCTGGTTCTCTCACACTTACCTGGGCACCCAGCTCTTGTCATCTTTCTTTTCACTGTCCAAGGCTCTTTTCCTTGTTCCAACAAGGAGATCACATCGGGCTTAGAAACACAAAGTCCTAGACACATAAGAAACAACCTGGTCATACAGCGGGGCTGTCCAGACTGAGATGCAGTCCCCTTGATTTGACAGAAGAGGGCAGTGCAGGTCTTGGTGAAAAAGGCATGAAAGGCTTCTTAAGTAAGTGGGTAGGGTGAAGGGTGGGAAAAGGGTTGGGAGCCCTTACCCAGTGATGCCAGGTTCCTGTAGTTCTCCAACATCACTTTCCTGTACAGGTTCCTCTGAATGGGACTCAGCCACTCCCACTCCTCTTGGGAGAAATCTATGGCCACATCTGCAAATGTCACTAAGCCCTGAAATGATATAACCATGTTCTTGCTCAACCAGTGCTCGTGTCCCCATATGACTAGGGGGTTGTTATAGAAAGAAATGTGTTCCCCCACAAAGCTCCTACATTAAAGTCCTAATTCACAGTACTTTTGAATGTGACTACATTTAGAGACAGAGCCTTCAAAGAGATGATGAACATTAAATGAGGTCACATGGGTGGGGCCTTAATCCAATCTGACTGGTGTCCTTATTAAAAGAGGAAGAGATACCACAGTGTGCAGGCACAGGGAAAAGGTCACGTGAGGACACAGGGAGAAGATGGCCATCTGCAAGCCAAGGAGAGAGGCGTCAGGAGAAACCAAACCTGCAGGCACCTTAATCTTGGACTTCCAGCCTCCAGAACCTTAAAAAAACTCCAGAACTTTGAGTAAAGAAATTTCTGTTGTTTAAAACATCCACTCTGTGGTAGTTGTTCTGGCAGCCCTAAGAAGCTAATACAGCAGTCTAAAGATTCCCTGTCTTCATTTTTTTAGTAAGAGACTATAAATTCAGTGCTGTAGAGACCTAGTTAGGTGTTGTACATCTGGCCTCATTCTGTCTTAAACTCCAGGGAAAAGGGAAAAATATGGAGATAGCCCCTGCCTTAGGAGAACTTACAGTTTTGTGGAGGTGAAAGGAGGCAACCACAAGAAAAACCCCTGACATCAACTCAAAACTATAAATAACAAAGGCTAACTTGTTCCATGCACAACAGGTACTATAGCACCGTCCAACATGAGGACATTTCAGTGGCCTGGGGCAGCACAAGAATGGGCAATAAACTTGAAATGAACCTTAAAGCATCGATACTATTAATGCCTAAACTGAGTTCTAAGAATTTCTAATTTCACTGTTAGTGTTCAGTAGAGGATTATTAACAAAGAATCTAGCAATATTTATTTTCTGAAATGAATGTGTAATAAGAATGAAAAACAGTATAATGTTTTAAATTAATGAGACGCCTTTAAGAACCAAGGTATTACCTTGGAGAAGTTAGGCAGTATGAGGGGCTATCAGGTGCACATTTGCTAACAGCTTGGCATGAGCAGGATTTTCCTGTGACTGGCAAGATGGGGCTGCTCAGCTCCTGCTGGCAGATTTTTAGGGAGCATAGTTTTACAATTTCAGCCTACAACTCTGATATGTTCCCATGTATTTTAAACATTTATTCAGTTGCAACTCTAATCCCAGGAACCTGTGGCTAACAGAAGGCAGATTTAAATGACTAGCAGCTATGGGATTTTCAAAGTCTAACGTGAAATGAACAAGCAGAACAGCTGGACTACCCCAGAAGCTGAATTACAATTCCAGCACTCACCAGCTCTGAAACCTCACTGGGTTACCTAATGCCTCTGTGCCTCAGTTCCCCAGCTATAAAATGAAAAAGTCAACAACACCAACCTTATAGATCATGTTTTCATTAAATGAGGCAATACCTATACAGCACTTTGAACGTGTAAGGCACAACAGAAACATGCAATGACCATTACTTATAATGATGTTGAGCGTCATTCATTTGAATGCTGTGTCTGCTTGTCACCCTTGACCTACATATTTTTAGGCAGTCCTCATCCGCTCCCCATTTGTGTTCTAGATAGAAAAGGCCCCATGCTATGAACCACTTGACAATGTACTTCCGCATTAAGCCTGGTGAACCTGATAATGTAACCTTCAAGTTCCCTTACCGAGCCTTGAGCTCCCTTCAAAGTATCCCATCCAGCCCTGCCTCGGGAAAGTCACCTAGATAATGTCCTGGACCCTAGTAAAGGTTCCAACCCACAGGTTCCTCCCTCTCTCTTGGTCCCCACCCTTTGGCTGGGTATGTGTGTCCTGAATGTCTCAGCTCTTCCTATAAGCCCTATAAGCAAGGTATGCTGGCCACCATTCTCTGGAATCTGTGAATAATAAACAATCTTTTTGCCATTCTGACCTGAGTGTTCCTCACTATGCTGCATCTGACTACATGAAACCTAATTTAAATACCTCACTCAACAAACCACAACACCAACCAAGAGCTGAACCTTTTAAAGATTCACATTATTCCACTAGAAACAAAAGTCTCTTTGAGGTGTGGTATCTGTCGAATAATATACAATCACATATTCTTTAACCTGCCACCAAACTTTAAGGACAGATTTAACTGAATTGTGTAAAGGCAGGTCAAAAGGGTTTTGTAAGTGATATCCTGATTTGAGCGAAGATCATATCTTGATGCTAAATTCATGATGGAGAAATCTCCGAAGCTGGAGACTGAAAGGCCCCCTGCAGTATAAACCACAAGTTAATACCTGCTAGAAACAACCAAGAACTGCTTAATGTCCTTGAGCAAAAGACACACTAATATGCCTACCTGAGAAAGCTAGTCTAAAACAATAATTTTGCAAGTTGAAGCATCTTAGCATAAAAGCAAAGGAACTTATTTGCTTGCCAAGAAAGACTAACTCTGGTTTCCCAGGTTGATCATGTTTATGCATTAGTGATCTGCTTTTGTGCCAGTGGTTAAATGCCTTCCGTTAAATAATGTAGAGTGACCCAACATTAGCAATACACATATATCCTCCTAAGACATTTTCTGTTTATTCAGACAGCTCTTTATGTACAGAATCAGTGACTTTTGTTTAAAAAAGTCTTTTACTGTAAATAACAGCAATAACAATAGCTGAAAGCACAACACTTCAGACACAATTCTACGTATTTATATATTTAATCCTCACAATGATCCTAATAGTCAATACTATTACTATTCCCATTCTACAGATGAGGAAATGCCGAGCTGGAATTTGCCCAGGATCACAGTCAGTCAACTGTAGAGCTAGGTTTTGAACCCAGGAATCTGACTCCACAATCCATGCTCTTAACCTCTACTTCAGGTGTCAGCAAAGTTTTTCTGTAAAGAGTCAGAGAGTAAATATTTTAGGCTTTGTGGGCCATAGGGCCTCGGCCACATCTGTTCAATTTTGCCATCGTCGTGCAAAAGCAGTCACAGATAATACATAAACAAGTATGTTGTGCACAATGAAATTTTTTATATGGATACCAAAATGTGAGTTTCATTTAATATTCATGTATCGTTCTTCTTTTGATCTTTTTCAACCACTGAAAAATGTAAAACTCATTTGTAGCTTCTGGGCCAAACAAAAAGAGGTGGTGGGCTGGATTTGGCCCATACGCCATAATTTGCCAAGATCTGTCCTATATTACACACTTTTTTCTTTTAAAAACATATGCCATCAAGTGTCTTGCCTGTAAACTTCTAAAACCACCATGATGACATGAGGATGCTGCCAGCTAACACTATTGGGTCCTTACTATGTGCCACGTACCTTGTTCCAGGCACTATACACATATTAACTTAATCCTTGCAAGAACTGCTTGAGGGAGGTCCAATTATTTTCTTCATTTTACAGATGAAGAAAATTGGTCACTTAAGTTGCCTAAAGGTTACGCAGTGCATGACCTGTGATCACTTTGCCACTTTACTTCCATTAAAAGGTTCCACTCTGATAACAGCAGTAGTACTTAGTATCCATTCACCCTGCCAGTGAAACAAGTTCCAGTAGAAAATACATTTTCAGATAAAAATTAAACCAATTTTGTCTAACTGATGACTGGATCAACCTGCTTAATTCAGGAGGAAATAAAACATTCTCAAATGCGCAGGTCCTGTTCTTATTCCTGTTGCTACAACATACATATGCAGACTTCAAAACGGATTTCACATTTTTACAGTATACCACAGATAAATCATTATACAGGTACAGAATCTACTCCTCATATAGCCATTTGATGTGATTTAACTCATCTTAATATACATATGAACTGGGCACGGTGGCACATGCCTATAGGCCCAGCTACTCAGACGGTCAAGGCAGGAGAATTCCTTGCGTCCAGGAGTTCGAGGCTGTAGTACACTCTAACTGTGCCTGCAATGGCCAATATACCCTACTCTGGGCAAAACAGTGAGTCCCCATCTCTTTTAAAAAAAGTATATATCTATGTGTGTGTGTGTGTGTGTGTGTGTGTGTGTGTGTGTGTGTACAAAGACACAGATCCACATGCGCGCGCGCACACACACACACACACACACACACAGAGAGACATTAAAAGCATACAAACCAACAAAAAATAAAAGCAACTTTATACTTACAGAAAAATCTTTCTGTTGAAATTTCATAGAAATGAATGAGTAGAAAGTACTTTACAGAAAAAATATACTAAAAAGATTTGTTCGTTTCAACTCAATTCAGTTAATGTTTAAAACATATGAATAAACATTTATTTGGTAAACTATTTTTCTTGATGAAGTTTATATTTTTTCAAACCATGAATGCTTTTCAGGTACCACTGCTATTCTATCCAAAAACAATTTTAGAAGTATTCTGATTTCACATAAGCTTAGGAAACTTTAATCCATGAAGAAAGAAAAACTTCTAGGAATGTATTCGTACGAAATAATCAGGGACTTGGTAGGTCACACCTACAATCCCAGCTCCTTGGGAGGCCAAGGAGTTCAAGGCTGCAATTAGCTATGACTGCCACTGTACTCCAGCCTGAGTGACAGAGTGAGAATCTGTCTCTAAAAAAACAAACAACAACAACAAAAAACAAAATCAGGGATGAAGCACATTTTCAGATATAAAAATGATTATTCTAACACTCTACCAAATATCAAAACATTGGCCACAAGATAACTTAAAGACCATATTCAAACATTCACCCTCCAAATATTTTCTGTATCAGACACTGGGGCAAAACTGCTCTAAATCCTTGCCTATGAAGTAAGGGAATGAGACAAGAGAAAATGAGATAAATTAAGTAAAATACATTTGACCTTCAAACATGGTTCTGAGCTGCAAGGGTCCACCTACATGCGATATTTCAACCAAATGCAGATTGAAAATGCAGTTACTGTCCAGGTACAGAGGCTTACATCTGTAATCCCAGCAGTTTGGGAGGCCAAGGTGGGTGGTTGCCTGAGGCCAGGAGTTCAAGACCAGCCTGGGCAACATGGCAAAACCCCATTTCTAGAAAACAAAACAAAACAAAAATTAGCTGGGCGTGGTTCCACACGTCTATAATTCCAGCTACCTGGGAGCCTGAGACAGGAGGATCGCTTGAGCCTGGGGAGGTTAAGGCTGCAGTGAGCCATGACTGCACCACTGCATTCTAGCCTGGGTGACAGAGTAAGACCCTGTCTCCGAAAAAAAAAAAAAAAAAAAAGATTATTTGTGCTATGTGTATGCTGAGGGTTGACTTTTCATATCTGTAGGTTCCACATGGCTGATGAGTATGTGCAAATTTTGGTATATGTGGGGTTTCTATACATAGCATGTTGAAAAGTACTATAATGGCTGGGCACGTGTGTGTAATCCCAGCACTTTAGGAGGCTGCCGGGGGTGGATCACTTGAGGTCAGGAGTTTGAGACCAGCCTGGCCAACATGGTGAAACCCTGTTTCTACAAAAAGAAAAAATACAAAAATTAGACAGGTATGGTGGTAGGTACCTGTAATCTCAGCTGCTAGGGAGGCTGAGGAAGGAGAATCACTTGAACTCAGGAGGTGGAGGTTGCAGTGAGCCGAGCTGATGCCACTGTACTCTAGCCTGAGTCACAGAGCAAGACTCCATGTCAAAAAAAAAAGTACTAAAAGGAAAAAGTAAAGCAGGGAAGAGGGATGTAAAGAACTAGAGTAGGAGGCTTTGAAGTTCTAGACAGGGTGAGCAGGAAAATGAGGAGGCAATGTTTCAGAAAGAAAAGAGAGTGATGTAATAGATGTCAGGGGTAACAAGGAGCCAGGTCATGTAGGGCCTGGTCAGTCACAGGAAAAATTTTGGTTTTTATTCAGAGAAATCACTGGAGGCGCCTGAGCAGAGCGTGATACAAGGTGACACATTTGAATAGACCCCTCTGGCTGCTGCATTGGGAAGGGGCTGTGGGGACTGTAAGCAGAAGCAGGAGGTCACAGAAACACAGTCAAGAAGCCAATAGTAAGAGATAGGAGGACTTGGACCTGCTGGTGGTGATAGATGTGATGAAAATTGCCAGATTCTGCATATAATTTGCAAATAGAACTGACAGGATTTACAACTGGACCAAATATGGAAGGAGAGAGAAAGACATGAGACAATAATGACAAGGCTTTTGGACTGAGTAACTCAGAGGATGAAATGGCCACTAAGACTCAAACTGTGAGAGGAGCCGGTTTATAGGAGAATCTCAGACTTCGTTACCTATTACCTCTTACAGGCTAGCTTGAGTTACCTATTAGACACCCAGGCAGAGGAGTTGAGCAGGATACACAGGCCTGGAGCTCAGAGGAGAGGTTTGGGCTCACAATGCCACCATGTGAGTAGGTTTTACAGACAAGAAAAAGGCTAATATCCCCAGGAGACAGCATGCAGACAAAACAGCAAGGGCCAAGAACAGAGTGCTGAGGCATACTCTGTGCAACGTCAGGGAAATGAGTAAGAACTGTAGCAAAAACTGAGAAGTCAGAAGATGGGAGGGAAGTCAGATGAGTGTGGGATCCCAGTAGCCAAGGGAAAAAGGGAGGCCTACTGAAGGACAGGGATGAGCTATTTCAGGGATTGGCAGCCACCTGTTTTTGTAAATAAAGTTTTACTGGAACACAGCCCATCCGCTCACTTACGTATTGACTGTGGCTGCGTTAGCTCTGTAAGAACAGAAAAGAGTAGCTGCAGCAGAGATTTTCAAAGCCTGACATATTTTCTACTGTAGCCTCATACAGCACAAGTTTGCTAACCTGAGCTGTTTCAAATACCAATGATGTCATGGCACAATCATCAAAAAAAAGGAAAAATAAAAAAAAATTTTTTAAATCAAATAACGGGCTGGGCGTGGTGGCTCACGCCTGTAATCCCAGCACTTTGGGAGGCCGAGGTGGGCGGATCACAAGGTCAAGAGATCGAGGCCATCCTGGTCAGCATGGTGAAACCCCGTCTCTACTAAAAATACAAAAAAATTAGCTGGGCATGGTGGTGCACGCCTGTAGTCCCAGCTACTCGGGAGGCTGAGACAGGAGAATTGCTTGAACCTGGGAGGCGGAGGTTGCAGTGAGCCAAGGTCGTGCCACTGCACTCCAGCCTGGCGCCTGGTGATGGAGTGAGACTCTGTCTCAAAAAAAAAGAAAAAAAAAATCAAATAACAACGATGGTCAAAAAAGACTAAGAATTGAGCACTGCATCTGGTAACACGAAGATCACAGTGACCCACTTAACAGCAGTTTGAGCAGCACAACTGGAAACTGGTTCATATACACATATATTTTTTGAGACCCAGTGGAAGTGAAATGGTTCATCTGTTAATGAGCCAGCTATGATATTTATGAGACATAGCCAACAGAAACAAACTATTTATTAGCATTTTTAAAGGCACAAAATTAAGTGGGAAAAAGAAAGCCTTTCATATTGCACCTCCTCTCCCTAAAATGTTGTCTTTCTCTATTGTGGCTTTGAAACATCTTCTCTCCCTTCAAAGCAAGGCTCAAAAATCACCTCCTTCGTAAATAGCCTACCCTTCTGCTACAGCAGGCTGGAAGCCAGGAGCTCCTTACCGTCGTTGCTCATAGTACTTGGCCCAAGGATTACCACATTCTAGAATCTTGCTTGTTTCCTTGACTTTGGGTCAACAGCTGTCAGCTCCAAGAGCAGGGAATGGGGTTTAGCCATTGGTTTGTCCCGTGGCTGGCACAAAGTGGTCACGGAACAAGCCATGTACAGCAGAAGGGTCTCCCGTGTTCCTCAAGGAATATATTTTCTCCATCAGAGTCCCTCTGAGAAAAGCGGTACAAGGGAGAGGCTGAATCATTTCACCAACCAAGAATGAAGGCTGACTGGGATGAAGAACAAGCAGGCATGGAGGCCCTGGGCAGTTTAAATTTTCCCTGTAGCCCATCACTCACGAGAATATAAAGAAATAGAAACCAGCACCCAGACAGGTCTCTTAAACTGAAAACTTTAAAGAAAATCAATAGCATTAAGTCCCGAGAAGCAAGACTGAATTTCAGAGATGAGAGATGAAATGCCAACTCACCTGGGACATGGCTTTAGGTTCAATTCCAGTCCTCGCAGCCTCCAGCTTCTGGTTTCTCTCCTGGGGAAGAGCAGTGTCCCTGGAAGGCAGAGCTGGAAGAGAAAGGAGTAGCTAGAGACCAGGTCTACACCACGGCCCCAAATCACCAGCCTAGAAACGTCCCTTCCTGCATAAGCAGGTGGGATCAGGTCATTACCCTGCCTAGGGACTGCTACAACGTGGAGATAGGGGTTATCTTCTCCCTGGGAGCACGAAAACAGGAAAAGTGTCTAGTTAGAGTGACCCTGGCAAGTCAACATTCCTCCTACCATGGCTTGGTGCTCTGACTCATTTGGGCTTCCAAATCTTCAGAGTCCCCGGCTCCACCAGCTTCAAAGACCAGGGACACAGTTCTCCGGCATCTAGTCTCCGAGGGCCCAACCCCCTACCAGATCTCACCCCCGAGATAAATTCGTCCCTGTCCGCCCGGCCCCAAACACCTGTCACTCTCACCTCTGTGCCCAGGCCCCGTGGTGGCCGCTTCTCGCTGGCCTTTGGACGCGAGGCCATTCCTGGAGCGCGGCCTTCCCCGGGCAGGGAGGGCCAAGGCGGCTGGAGTCCCTGTAGTCGGGCCTCTGCCCGCCCGGGGCTTTGTGCGGGGGGCGCCTCTACCCGGGAGCGGCGTCGGCTTGCGGACACCCGCGCTCGCTGCACCCCGCATGTCACCCGAGGCCACGCGACGCCCTCCCGGCCGGTCCCTCACAGATCCACACCCCTGGCCACACCCGCCCGCCACGCCCAACGCACAGCCCTGCCCGGGCTCCCCCAAGCCCCGGCATCCACGGGGCCGCGCCGCGGAGCCGCTCCGCCCCTGGCCGTGCCGCGCTCCGCCCTTCCCCACCGCCCCGCCCCTCCCCGCCGCCCAACGCAGCCCTACCCGCCCCACTCCCAGCCTGCAGCCAGGGCCGCCGGAAGTGGGCGGGGCATACGCGCAACGCCCGCTGGGAAGCGTAGTCCTGAGCAGGGACAGATGCGTCGACCCGCGGAGCTCAGGTTGTAAGACACGGTTTGGCCCCGGTCCTACGCGACGCCCGTGGGTCCTGCCATCTGCCGGTCGCTCCCACTTTTCCTGGGACCGCAGCCGCCGCTTAGGTGGCGGCCAACGCTGGGCCTGGGTGTGGCCGGAAGCAGAGGCAACAGACCTACGCCCCAAAGGCTTAGGGGAGTCGTGCACGCGCAGCGGCAGTCCGGGTGGTACCGGGTTTGTGGCGACCGGAGGGACCGCAGGGCAGGGGGAAAAAGTGTGCTTGGCCGCTACAGGTGCTGAGGTCCTCGGTGTCGGCTCCTTGCGAGAACGTCACCGCCGACCGGGAAGGGAAAGGTAATCCTGGGGACCTCTGGAGTCCGGAGGATGACTTGATGAGCGATGTGTGTGGGCTAGGAAGGGAGATGTAGAGAGCTGTGGGATTGGTTTTGGGTGCTCCCTCACCTTCTCTCATTCTCTCTGGCTACACGGGCCTCCCATCCTCCAGAATACTATTTTCCATTTTGTAACCTATGTATTTGCACATCCTGCGTCTGAATAGTCTAACTCCAAATTTTCGTCAGGGCTGGCTCCTTTATGCCCTACTTGTAATCGCCTCAGAGAGGGCTACCTAACATCTCAGTCAAAAATACCAGCCTTGGCGACCTCTTAAAGTTGCCTTCCTGTGTGAATCATGATCTGAAGTTAGCTGATGGATTTATTCTTGTACATGTTTAGGACCGGTCTCTCCCCCGGAGGCCTTATCAGAACTGGAGAGCTTCGTCCTGGAGCCGAGGGCCTTGTTGGCTCGCAGGCAGTGATGCTGATACACACATCATCACAGACGCACTGACCCCTACATGCCCAGTCACACTGGACCCCTGGTCGTACTCTTGGATTGATTTCCATCAGGTCTCCTAGCCTCAGTGATGGAATTAAGATGACTTCTATCTGATTCCAAGGGTGACTGAAGCCACGAGCTACAGAAAAGACAAGGTCTGCATTCCTCTTCAAAGCACTTCAGTCTCATAGGAAAGGCTTAGTTTCAGAGTCAAGTGAACATAGCCATGTAATAGCTGTGGCAGACACTGCTAGTAGTCTCTCTAGTGTCTGTTTTCCACTCCTTCCACAGCAGAACACTGATGCTCTTCAGGTGGCCATCTGCCCAGCTTACAATGCTCACCTCCCTGGTCTCCTTGTAAGGAGTCGTGTGTCTGTAACCAATGACATTTAAATACAGATTTTCTGGAGGTTTGGTGGGTGGGTGGACAGAGACACAGCTGGCATATAACTCTGGCCTGTTGTCATCTCACACAACCTTCTTCTTGCTTGGGTATAACACAGAATGTCAACAGGTAGAACAGCCACCTTGACATCATGAGGATAAAGGTTAAGTTAAAGATGGCTAAAGAAAATTATGGTAAAAAGAGAAACAAAGAAATGATATTAGAAATGAAGAAGTGAACATAATCACATACATTTTTAGATTTTTACAAATACAATAATTGCCTTATCTCAATATATGTAAAACATATGCAGGGGCTTACTGTAGAGAAAATTGTAAGTACCAAAACTGACTCAAGAAGAAATGGAAAATCATTAAATAAGTTCTGAGGCTTTTCCATGAATACCAAAGCAATAGATAAGCCCTATCAGTTTTGTTACTTAAAATTTGCAGTGGCTCACGCCTGTCATCCCAGCACTTTGTGAGGCTGAGGCAGATGGATTACAGAGGCCACGAGTCTGAGAGCAGCCTAGCCAATATGGCAAAACCCTGTATCTACTAAAAATGCAAAAGTTAGACAGGCGTGGTGGCAGGTGCCTGCAATGCCAGCTACTTGGAGGCTGAGGCACAAGAATTGCTTGAAACCAGAAGGCAGAGAATACAGTGAGCCAAGATGGCACCACTGCACTAAAGCCTGGGCGACAGCGTGAGACCCTGTCTCAAATAAATAAATAAATGTCAACAACTTTTGTGTAAATACTGATAAAATGATTCGAATAGTTATTATGAAATTGAATAAACAATTGTGAAAAAGAACAGAGTACTGGCATTACCCAATTTCAAGACATATGACACATTTCATAAAGTAATTTTGATAAATTTGACTTCATCAAAATTGAAAACTTATACTCTGCAAAAAGACACTGTTAATAGAAACACAATTCAAAGACTGAATATTTGCAAATCACATATCTGAAACGAACTGTATTCAGAACATATGAAGAACTCTTAAAACTCAACAAAAAGTACACAAACTTTAAAAAATCAGCAAAATTCTAGACTTTACCATGGCAGATGTACATATGACCTATAATTTGCCATTGAGAAAATGCAAATTAAAATCACAAAGAAACACAAAGCTATGATATTGGGAAAAAATCCCAACAAACCTGCCAATATGAACTGCTGGTGAGGATGCCAGAGAGAATGACCGGAACGAAAAACATTACAGGCATCTTGAGAAACAGTTTTTTAGGTTCTTATAAAGTTGATGTAGACTTATCATATTATCCACCAGTCCTGCTTCTAGATATTTGCCGAAGACCAGTGAAAATGAATGTCCACTAAAAACTTCTTCTTGAGTGCTTTCAATGACTTTATTCATAAGCACTCAAACCTGGAAACAACCCAAATGTCTAATATTTAGTAAATGGATAAATCAACTGTGGGTTCTTCATATAATAGAATGCAGTTCAGCAACAAAACAAAACAACCCACTGATATACACATTGGCTAAATCTCACATTTTATGCTAAGTGAAAGAAACTACACTCGAAAGGCTACATACTGTATGATTATATACATATGACATTTTATAATGCCATATAAGACAGAAAATAGATCAGTGGTAGCCTGGGGATTGGGATAGGAGGAGAGTGACTAAAAGGGGCATTTTTGGTGTTGGGTATCTTGATTATGGTGGCCACACGACTGTATGAGTTTGTGAAAGTGAGAATTTTATAACTAAAATGAGTACATTTTATAGTGCAAACCATAAAAAACTCATCAAAGTAGATACTCAACATCTGTATGTAAATATTTCCTCCTTAAAAATAAATGCAGGCCGGGCATGGTAGCTGATGTCTGTAATCCCAACACTGAGAGGCCAAGGATTGCTTGAGGCCAGGGTTTTGAGACCAGCCTGAGCAATGTAATGAGACCTCATCTCATTATTAAAAAACAATTAAAAAACAAAAATTAGCCCGGCATAGCGGCTAATTGGGAGGCTACTTGGGAGGCTGAGGCAGGAGGATTGCTTGAGCCCAAGAGATAAAGGCTTCAGTGAGCCATGACTGTGCCAGTGCACTCCAGCCTGGGTGACAGAGCGACATGCTGTCTCTTTAAAAGAAAAATGTGTATTCCTCTAACTCACAGCAAGTGTTAAATGTGTAAGCACTCACTGAGATAATATGAACTGAGTTTAAAATCACTTTAATTAAAAGACCTTCTCTGAACAAAAGGGCAGTGGGTAGGGAAGAGGTTTAATTATGAAACAATAAAAAGAAAAACACAAGTAGAGAACGTAGCCAGCCCTTTTTTTTTTTTTCTGGAACTGGTATATATAACTAGGATTATGGTTGATATGTATTTCTCTTCCACTTTATAATCCATGTTTCTCCTAAGTTTTGCCAACACCTCAGTGAGTTAAGGTTCTTTGCCTGAGTGGAGGAATAATCTGGCCCAAATCATCAATGGCCTATGTGATATTGCAGGTGTCTTCCATTACCAGTGGGCATATTTCTAGGAAGTGACACAATCACATCCCTCCCAGTCTCCATTATTAGCATCAGCTCTTTATCATTGCCTGTCTGGATCAACTACCTTGGCTTTTTAATTCCAAGTACTCATGCAGTGACATGTGAGATGTTAAACAGACAGATGTCATTTGATTTGCAATGCACTGAATCCATTGTTAGGTTCTGGAATAGAAGACTTCTTCCTCCTGGCCCTGAAGCCTTTGGACAAGCCAAACCGGAATTTTGGAAGGTGAAACCAAAAATGTTGAACATGAGACTTTGTAACTAGACATGGCAGTTAGTACAAGGAAGTGCCCAACCATAGTTTTCCTGGCAATTATTGTAGGGAAACCTTTCCTCCCCTCTTTATAAAACCAACAATCACAGTGTTTTGTTTTTTTAACCTGCTCTCTTATTGTCAGGACAAGATCAAAATGGCCAGATGGCAATAAGCTTCTGATTCATTGCAGTCATTACTATATTCCCCAGCAGAAGATTCCTCCATTTGGTGCTAAAACCTCCATACCACTGAAACCCGGAAAGACTAAGTATTTAAACACTTTAGTGTGAGCCATTCAGTATACAGCTACTCGCTTTTTATATTTAAAATCCATTATTGATAAATGTACCACAAATGGAAAGGCTGTTGAAATGAAAAATTTTCCACTAGATTTAATTTTAAAAATTAAAAATCAATGGTTTTCCAGCCCAATCCCTCATATCTCAATTTTTACAGATAGAAAAATATATCAATTGAATCATAAAAACAAATTTACATAAGTAAAAAACCAACAAATTAAAAACAAAAATATCATTTGCATGTAAAATGTAATAAAGACAAAGTTTATCAGCTAAAGGGGAAGCAGGAGACTTATTAGCAGGTGCAGATGTAAAGCAGTCATTTTGTCAGTGATTTCCTTCTCTTCTCAATTTTCCAATTTTTTTTTAGTGTGTATGAGGGTTTGTGGTTATCTTGCACTTAAACTTAACAGTAAAGTCATGTCACAGAAAAACAACTTCAGGTAAAAATATAAGCTGAACACAAAGTGTCACAAAACATTTCTTGCTTGTTGTTCACATGTAAAGCAAAATATTTGGGCTCCCACATACGTGGTGTACAATTCATATTTGTTTGCCACAATCACCTCTAACCAAACAGTTACGATGGCTAAACTGGTGAGTGCATTAGGTCAGAAAGTCTAATGTTGAAATACCAATCTTTATAATGCACTTGGGGTGTTTTGGGGTGAAAGTGTTGATGTACTAAAATAAAGGGAATTGCTCAGAAAGTGATATAACTGCTCAAGAACTGTTATGGCAAAAAGACGTTCATCGGTTAAGAAAGGTAAATTTGTAAATGGTTTCCTCTATTATTTCCATGGATACAGGCATTCTGATATTTGGACAAACAGCATCATGTACTGATTATTTATATTCTTTGTTCATGTTCAGATCATATACCACCCTGCCTCATGACATGTATCCTTTCTAACTTCAGCACATACTGTTGAAAGGAAATGGAACATATATATGTGTGTGTGTGTGTGTGTGTGTGTGTGTGTGTGTGTGTGTGTGTATATATGTGTGTGTGTGTGTATATATATATATGTGTGTGTGTATATATATGTGTGTGTGTGTGTGTGTGTGTGTGTGTATATATATATATATGAATGACTCTCAGAAGAATCAACTCCTTGCCTTGCTTTGCTCTGAAATGTGTTATTTGATTTGAGGTACAATGTGTATAATGATAGTGCAGAAAGCATTCATTCAGTCCTTGAGAATGGAAGAGACTCAAAGAATATTAAAAGGAAATAATCCAGAATAAGTGGGATTACAATAATCCAGAATAAGAATAGCCCAGAATGCCACACTTCCCCACCTTCTTACCCATCCCTGTTTTCAAAGAAAAAGGTCCAGTGGAATCCAACTGCCTCAAAACATGATACATTTTACTGGAAAAAAAAAAAAAAAAAGAACATTTAGAATAATTGCTCGAACCTCAGTCAGCCAAGTCAGCTTCAGTGAGTAACAGCCCACATGTTGCATCCAAATGTCGCCTCTATCCTTAACACCACGGATTCTTTCTTCTTTTGTCATGCACTCTTTAAGCAAGAATTGCACTAACCAAGAAAGACGAGGGTATGCCATGTTCAGAGTGGATCCGTGGGTCCCTCTGACTGAGGTGGCTGTGCTCAGAGGTCCTATTTTAGCTGGTATGGGCACGCTACAGCATCTATAAAAGCAAGGAGTCTTTTCCTCTAGACAAACTTCCAGGTGTGCTTGGGTACAGAAGGAACAGAACACCTTTCAGTTTCTCTAGGCTGTGCTACACAAGGCTCTACCATTGAGTACTTAGGGCTACAAAGCTCCAGTTTAGTTTTAAGGACCTAGAGCAGATTGGGATATTCTATGGAATCGGTGGAAAGCCCAAGATTCCATAGGTGACTGTAGACAGTCACCTGAGTACCCCTCAGGAATAACCTTCCCGTAACACCACTGTTGCTTTTCTTCCTAAAATTCCAAAAAGGACTGCAACCAAGATAAGTGCATTCTGAAGGAAGGGAAATAACTAATATTGCTGCAGGAACTCTTGGGGATATAGACTTCTGTCACAGTCATTCTGGAGAATTATGGGGGGATTCTTGTCCAAGTCCAGCTCATAGAGTAGGCTCTGCAGGATCACAAGTTTCATCCAAGGGTCATGTTTTTTCCTTTGAGAAAAAGGTCTTGATTTGAGACTAGCCTATATTGGAGATTGAGTACCAGAGCACAGAATCTGAGCTAGCTGCTATAGTCCACACAGCTAGAAAGCTGAATGGACCTAGCATGTCCCATTATTAGGTGGAAAAGATCCATCTGGGTAGAGGCAGCTACACACTGTGAGGATGCCAGTGCCCACCACCACACACTGCTGTCACTCCCTTTGCCAGTAAGCTCCCCATAAGCTGGAGGTTTTCTTCTGGTCCAGTGATATATGGATTGTAATAAGATTCTATTTAGCTTATGTCATATTTAAGAAGGGTCCTATTTACTTCTTAGTCTCGGTGAGTACAAGGAGTCATAAATTATTCCTCATATGCCTCCAATCACTGGGCACACAGGAACTTCACTAGGGTGGCAGTGCCCAGTGCGGTCTTGTGATTTGATTCAGCCTAGCATGAGTACGTGTTACCAAGGCAAGTAGAAATAACTACAAATGGTCCCCAAAGATGGTTCGACTTCACAATTAGATCATCAGGGTATTCAATGCATTTCAGTTTACCATGGGTTCATCAGGACATAGCACCAGCATTAAGTCCAGAGGCATCTGTAGTTTGTGTTTGCTCTCTGCTAGGCTTTAGTCAGGAAACACTCATGCAACACGGTTTAACAGAGGGACTTTAACGCCGCAAAGTAGTAACTAAGGTGTTGGGAAGAGTGACAGAGAACAGGGAGGCATCTCAGGCTATTAACGGGCAAATAGTTCCCAACCCTAGAGCTTGAGGGTGAAAGGGGGAGGTGATCTGACCATAGCGTAGGAACCAGGGCCACCTGAAGAAGCTAGACTGATTGATGTACAGGAACTTTCCTAGCAGTAACAGGACTATAGGCAGGGGTGTGGAGAGGGAGGTGGGACAGAGAAGGTGTAGTCACTGCCAGCAGCACCATCCAAAGTAAAGAGTAGAAGAGAAATACACTGGCTTCTCCCCAACCCTCACCCTCCAATCTTCTGCTAGTGCCTCCTGCTGAGTGACCCCTACAGGAAACTGGTGGGCAGCAGACTCTGGAAAGTGTAATCTGCAGAGGTTAAATACCTGTGACTGGGCATACAGCAGGGCAAAGGCAAAGAATGGGTCTTACAGCAAACAGGCAAATGACTGGCACATGATCCTGCAGAGCATAGTGACTTGGGCAAGTATCACCCATAATTCTCCAGAATGACTCGGACAGAAGTCTACATTTGCTAAAGTTATTCCAGAAATATTAGTGGTTTCCCTAATAACACGGTTATCCTGGTTACAGTTCTTTTGGGGATCCTAGGAGGAAAAGAAACACTGCTGTTACAGGAAAGTTATTCCTCAGGAGTACCCAGGTGACTGTCCACACATCCAGGTCTTGGGAACAGGGTGAAAGGCAACTTCTAGCATGAGGATAACTGGCCTAAGGTCTCCCTGACCAGACTTTAGGTCCTTTAAAATAAGTAACAAAGGAAAATCTCAGCAGTTGACTACTGATTTCATTTCCAGAGACTTACTAGTAATCACAGCCAGACATTTCTTCCCAACAAACTATCAGTGGTATGCTGGCAAAGCCTTAACATCCAGCTCTGCAAGGGAAAGATGAGTGCATGACTTCGATGAATTTATTATAAATTTTACTAAGATGTATACAGCATATATGTGAATATATTAACACACACACCACATTTGTCAACTAGTTAACAAAATTCCTGAAAATGTATCAGCTCTTACAAGCCAGTATAAGCCTGCCCAAGAACACCACTGAACTGAAGACTTTGTTCCTGGTGAGCTGCAGCTTCCACGAGCTCCTCTATTTCCTAGAAGAAACCACTTTCCTAAAACAGTCCTTTCCTGAAATGTGCCTAGCATCCTATGGATGACAAGTAAAGCACCCCCTAGAAGTAAAATGCTGTTCTTATATCACAGTTTCAGGGAAAGCTTTTCAGCTGTTTTTAGCCCAGGTTTTTCCCAGCAGGTTTAAACCCAAACAGAGGCCTTAAAACATCCTCAGGCACTGATAAAGGTATCTAAGCAACTTCTAGCCTAGATGTATGAGCAGGGCTTGAGCAAGAATCACCACCCATAATTCTTCAGAATAACTGCTACATAAATCTACCTTCCTTAGAGGTCTCCCAGAAATACTGGTTATATCCCTGCCTTCAGTATGTGCATACCTTAGTTACAGTTCTTTTGGGGCTACTCTGCCAGCTCAGCAGAACAAAACGTGTTTACAATCTGGCAGGGGCATGAATTGGGTCAGGTCTAGGCATCAGAGCAGCAGAAACTCAAACACCATCTTTAAGTCTTGATCAAAGGGTAACTCATATTCAACTTCCCCCATGTCTCAAGGAGTATCTAATTTGATTAAAATGAACTATGTATAACCAGCAACAACAAAAAATCTCATGGAATAACATGACAGCAGCTCACCCCACCCCCCATAAGAAAAATAAAACAACAGGGAAGGAGTTCCTGTATTTGTGTGTGCATGGTTTCTATTTGTATTGTAAACAAAAACAACAAATAACTGATACTATAAACGCATTTTTAAGCTTTATAAAATTTATGCACTTAATAATGATGTCACTGTGTTGGTTATAAAATTATATTTCAATTCATAAACTGCAAGACATCTTTGAGTACACAGAGATCCATCTCATTTTCCATAACTACATACTGATCTACTGAATTGATTTTCTGTAACCCATAACTTTACTAGTTCTATTTTGTTTTTCCAAATTTCTCTCAATTCTATAACACATGTGCTTATGCATCTATATTTCTGTATTTGTGCTTTCTGAGAACATAAATTACTAGGTGTAGAATTGTGGCAAAGGGTACTTATATTCAAAATGCTGACAGGTAACACCACATTGCCCTCTAAAATGGCTTTCCTCTAACTTACCCTCTCAATATATGAAAATATGGTTTCTCACATCTGCAACAGTACTAGGTATTATCCAAACTTTACATTCACACAGAATTTCTGCTGGTTTGTGTTGGTGGTGATGAGGACTTTTACAATCCGCATTTATCTGATTATTAGTGAGGTTGAGAACTTCCTCTGTTTATTTTAATTTCTTCATCCAAGAATTTTTTGTTGATATGCTATGCAAGACTGCGTTACCTTATCCTTGCTGCTTTCCAACAGCCTTTTTGCAAGGGCCATATCCTTTTAAATGTATGTTTAAGGTATCTCTCAGCCTGTCATATGGCTTTTAACTTTGCATACAGTGTCTTATATCATGAAAAAGGTTTAAATCTTCATAGCCCTGTCATTCTCTCTTCATGGCTTCTGGACCGTGTCCTGCTTACCAAAGCCTTCCTGGACCTAAAGGCACAGAAATACTCTACATTCTCCTCTACCACTTAACAGTATTTCCCCTCATGTCTGTAATCAGTAGAGAATAAACTTCTCTGTAAGGAGCAAAATGTGATGCTGACTATCTCCAGTTGGATCACTGTCAAAGACATTTAATCTCCCCCAATGATACATCAAAAACACTTCTGCAATATAAAAAACTCATGGGATATGACCTTTTTTGTGATACCTGCCTAATATAACACTCAACATGAATTTCAGAATTGTCAATGTAAAAGTAACCTAAAGGATTACAATACTGAAACATCCATCTAGGATCATGTTGTGGATCTCCATTTCTTTACAGCCTTTGTTCTCTATCAGCAGAGGCTAACAATTTCCTTTTGTATAAAACTAAGTAAATTCGCCTATAATTTCATTTATTCCCGTTGACGTAACCTCATCAAAGAAGTGAGAGATTTTGTGGTTTTGTTTGTTTGTTTTTTTAAATATACTCCAGAACAACTTTACTAATGGATCCTTGGAACGCTAGAATAAATCTGTGAACCCACATGTTGAAATAGGACTATATTAATTTCTCTTTCTTCATTTAAACATTAGTGACTTTTTTTGACTTGATTAAATATAGTCTTGCATATATTCTCCCCAGAAATTCTAATTCTTTTGTTCATTTTATCCAGAGCTATATAGCCACTTCTTAAAAACATGTTCTATGTGTCAGGTCATAATTAGTTCCCTCACCAACAATGGAACACAGCCTTAATCATGAGAGAGTCACTGTGATGTTTTATTATAATACTAAATGTTAAGCATACTACATGTGCTAATCACTGTCTACCTTAAGATACTGTTTTAAGTCAGGCTGGTTGCCTGTAATCCCAGCTACTTGGGAATGAGGTGGGAGGATCACTTGAGCACAAGAGTTTGAGACCAGCCTGGGCAACATAGGAAGACCCTATCTAAAAACTTTTTTTCACTTTTTAAAAAAAGATACTGTTTTGGTTCCAAAATTTTTACAATTGCCATACTGCTTTCAAGAGTACACTGTTTAAAAATAATTTACATCAACTCTGAAGAATACTTACCTAACATTTACCAAGCACTTAGTATGAGTTGGTAATTTTGCTAAGAACTTTATGTGCATCAAATATTTTAACTAGAGTTTTAAGTGAATAATTTAATTTGCATTTTTGAAAGATCACTTTGGCTATATTAATACAAAAGGGATAAAAGAGGATGCAGAAGTTTTAGAATTCATGGGTGTCCAGCCTCTTGAATTCAATGACTTCTTTCCTTATCTGTGTTGGTGTATCACTAAAATTACACACGGACTTTTTTTTTTCTTAGCTCATCAGCTATTGTTAATGTTACTGTACTGTATGTGTGGCACAAGACAATTTTTCTTCTTCCAGTGTGGCCCAGGGAAGACAAAAGGTTGTATGATGATTGAAACAGTCCAGATGAAATGACTGTGTTTTGAACTAGGGAACCAAAAGAGTGGATGAATTCCAAAAATATTTAGCAGGTATGTCCACAGGATTCAGTGATGAAGTGGGTGAGGAACTCTGAAATGAACTCAGTGATGAGGAAGGTGTGCATTTTGTCTGAAGACGTTTGCACATTCTTAACATTTTTAGGACCTCTCTGTAGTATGAATTCTTCCGTGTAAAGTGTTTAATGTGGCTGAAGGTTTCTCTTTATTTCTTACATTTATATGTTTTTTAACCAGTGGGATTTCTCTGATGAACAGTAAGAGATTGATGATAACTAAAGGCTTGGCCACATGCACTACATTCTTAAGGTTCTTTTCCAGTATGACCTCTTTGATGATACATTAAGGATAACTTTCTTCTGAATGCCTTCCCACATTCAAAACACTGATAGGGCCTTTGGCCAGTGTGAAGTCTTTGATGTTGAGCACAGGATGAGCTATCACTAAAAGCCTTTCCACATTCAGTACATTTATAGGGTTTCTCTCCCGTATGAATTCTTTGATGTTGAGTAAGATTGGAAGTTTGGCTGAAGGCTTTCCCACATTCATTACACTCATAAGGTTTCTCTCCTGTATGAGTCTTCTGATGTTGGGCAAGGTGTGATCTCTGTTTGAAAGCATTTCCACATTCAATACATTCATAAGGCTTCTCTCCAGTATGAATTCTCTGATGAGTAGCCAGCTGTGAACTGATTCTAAAAGCTTTTCCACATTCTTTACATTCATAGGGTTTTTCACCAGTATGAATTCTCAAATGACTAACAAGGTGTACATTCTGCCTAAAGGCTTTCCCACATTCCTTGCATTCATAAGGTTTCTCTCCAGAATGTACTCTCTGATGCTGAGTGAGTGATGCATGATGACTAAATTCTTTCCCACAAATATCACATTCATAAGGTTTCTCTCCTGTATGAATTCTCTGATGTACAGTACGGGATGAACCAGAGCTGAAGGTTTTTCCACACACATCACATTTGTAAGGTTTCTCTCCTGTATGAATCCTCCTATGTAGAATAAGTCCTATGTGAACACTGAAGGCTTTCCCACAATCAATGCAATTAAAAGGCTTCTCTCCAGTATGATAACTCCTCCAGTGACGAATAAAAGATGTGTTATACCTAAAAGCCTTCCCACACTCAATACATTCATAGGGTCTTTTGCCAGTGTGACATCTCTGATGTC
The DNA here is from genome assembly GCA_004027835.1 of Alouatta palliata. Taxonomy (NCBI): domain Eukaryota; kingdom Metazoa; phylum Chordata; class Mammalia; order Primates; family Atelidae; genus Alouatta; species Alouatta palliata. The sequence goes on from PVKV010007777.1 coordinate 35,403, forward strand.
GAGCAAACGAAGAGCCATCACTGAAGGCTTTGCCACATTCTTTACATTCATAGGGTTTCTCTCCAGTATGAATTCTCTGATGCTGAGCAAGGTGTGCAGGCTGTCTGAAAGCTTTTCTACATTCCTTACATTTATATGGTTTTTCTCCAGTATGAATTCTTTGATGTTGAATAAGGTGTTCACTTTGTTTGAAGGCTTTCCTACATTCTTTACATTCAAAGAGTTTCTCTCCAGTATGTGTTCTGTGATGTTGAGCAAGGTGTTGCCTCTGCTTGAAGGCTTTCCCACATTCCTCACATTCATATGGTTTTTCACCAGTATGAATTCTATAATGAACAGTAAGGGATGAGCTATGGGTGAAGGTTTTGTCACATTCATTACATTTAAAAAGCTTCTTTCCTGCGCAGACTTTCTTGTGTTTTATTAGCATAGAATTTTTGGAGAAGCATTTTTTATCTGATGTGTGATTATAAATATTCTCTTCTATGTTTTCCAGATGGATACATTTCCCAAATTTAGTATATTTGAATTCTGTTTCCTTAGTGAGGGTTTCTTTATGAGTGATTGTTTCTTGCTGGCTAAACATCTCTTGACTTCCCATCTGCTTCTCAAAAAGGTCTTCCCATTTCCAATTTTCATCAAAAGTGGAACACTCAAGTCCATAGCTTGTAATTCCCTCCACGCATGTATCATCATAAATGAACTGCTTCAGAGGTAATTCCTGTGTCTCATATATAGATTCCCAATCTGAAAGATGTATATTAAAAAGTGAATGTTCCCTTTATCATGGGCCACAATATCATAAATGAACTGCTTCAGAGGTAATTCCTGTGCCTCATATATAGATTCCCAATCTGAAAGATGTATATTAAAAAGTGAATGTTCCCTTTATCATGGACTACAACAAAGGAGACATTGTAAAAAAGGTAATTTAAAAATATTTAATAAATTTCACAAAACCTGTGATGTGCAGACATGTCAACTGGAAAATAAGCAGAGAGACTCTGAGAAATATAGAACATGGAAAAGGTGATTAAGAAAACTAAATGGGCCAGCTGTAGTGGTTCATGCCTATAATCCCAGCATTTTGGGAGGCCAAAGTGAATGGATTGCTTGAGCCCAGGAGTTCAAGACCAGCCTGGGCAACATGGCAAAACCCCATCTCTGCAAAAAATACAAAAATTAGTCAAGCATGGTGGTGCATGCCTGTAGTCTCAGCAACTCAAGCAGCTGAGGTCAAAGGATCACTTGAGTCCAGGAGGTGGAGAGTGCAGTGAGCCATGATAGTCCTACTACACTCCAGCCTGGGTAACAGAGCAAGACCCTGTCTCAAAAACAAACAAACAAAGAAACAAACAAAAAACTCAATGTAGGATGAAATCCTAGGAAAACAGTCTGCAATGGTAATATTTCATGTCTGTATTAACCTAACAGACTATAAATTAAGCTCTCTTCATCTACTCTCTTCCACTTGTAATTGGTTTTCATATAGTTATGTTAATTTTGTTGAAATACCAATATTGTATCACTACTGCTGCTCAAAAGTTTCTAGAGATCTCCAGTAACCACAAACCCTAAGGTCTGTGATTATCTTAGGATTTAGGTGAAATCCTACAGTTACCTTTTCATAATCAGAAAATGGTGTTCCCATGAAACCATCTACATATTTCAATACAGTGAATTCTTCAATTCTCAGATTCCCTGAACTTTAATCTGCATATTAAGAGATTTTTCCATTCATCTTACTTTCAACAGCCTAGTATAATTATCACTTCTTAGACCATCTTTTTATTTTTTATTTTTTTAAAAAGAGAGTTTCATTCAGTTGTCCAGGCTAGAATGCAGTGGCACAATCATAGTTCACTAACTCACTTAAGCAATCTTCCCACCTTCTCTTGAGTAGCTAAGATTACAGGTGTGAGCCACTGCACCCAGTGCCTTAAGCCACTTCTTCACAGGGTTTTGCCATTTGCCCTTTTGAAGAAATGAATTTTATAATAACATATAGGTTGACATCACTACTATCAGTCTCATTCTTATTTACTACCACATGAGTAATAACTTTCTTATTTCCTGACCTAGAATGTAAGTTTAGAGAAGGAATAAATGTGGTTTAAAAATTATGGCTACAGCAGCCAGGCGCAGTGGCTCACGCCTGTAATCCCAGTACTTTGGGAGGCCAAGGCAAGTGGATCACCTGAGGTCAGGAGTTCAAGACCAGCCTGGCTAATGTGGTAAAACCCTGTCTTGACCAAAAACACAAAATTAGCTGAGCCTGGTGGCACCTGCTTGTAATTCCAGCTACCTGGGAGGCTAAAGCAGGAGAATCGCTTGAACCTGACAGGCAGAGGTTGCAGTGAGCCAAGACTGCACCATTGCACTCCAGCCTAGGTGACAAGAATAAAACTCCATCTCAAAAAAAAAAAAAAAAAATTATTGCTACATCACTTACCATAAATAGGAGAAATCTGGGCACATATAAAAAGTTATCAGTAAAATGTAAAGAAATTTGTATTGAAGAGGTGATACTGCGAGAAAACCAGAGGGAAAGGTGGCTCATGCCTATAATCCCAGCACTTTGGGAGGCTGAGTAAGATGTGACTTTGCTCCTCCTTCACCTTCCGCCATGACTGTGAGGCCTCCCCAGCCATGTGGAACTGTAAGTCAATTAAACCTCTTTCCTTTATAAAGTACCCAGTCTCAGGTATGTTTTTATTAGCAGCACAAGAACAGACTAATACACTTATAAACAACACTTATAACTAAATAGACTAATATACTTATAGAAAAATCAGCCAGGCATGGCTAATTTATTTCTCACAGATCTATAGACTGGGAATTCTAAGACCAAGGCCCAGGCAGATGTGGCATGGGCTGGCTTTCTCAGATGGTGCCTTCTTGCTGTTTCCTCACAAAGTGGAAGGGGCAAGGAAGCTCCTTCAGGCCTTTTATAAAGATAATAATCCCATTCATGAGCCCTCATGACCTAATCACCTCCCAAGGTCCCCATCTACCATCATCACTCCAGAGAAGATGATTTCAACATGAACTTCAGGGGCACACAAACATTGAGACCAGGGCAGCCATGCTTCAAGAATTGAGATAATGTAGCGTTAATGAACTAATCACCTAGAATTTTTTCTTACACAGACAGACTGAAGAGAACAATACTAGACAAAGACACAGAAAGCTGAGTCCATCACCTACTACTTTCTCACATTTTACTTTTTTGTCACATGAAGATTGTCTTCAACTCCAATTTCCTACAGAGAGCCATGGTTGTTCCTAATTTTCTGGCCTTTTTTTAACAGACACTGAGATATCTTTACATACAATAATACTTATATCTACCCATTGACTCAGCATCCTACCAGACTTATAGCTTGTTCCTTTTCCCCTCTTCCACTTGTTCTCTACAGGGCCAATTATCAGGAAAGTTCCTTTCTGTTTTTCTATTTAAGGAAGATGGCATCTTCATATAACACTGAAGTATAAAGTGTATCCAAGCAGGGTCTATTTCCCTTCTGATGTGTGGGTATAGTCATTCCTTGTTATCCACAGTCGATACAGTTCAAGACCCCAGTGGATGCCAGAAACCTGGCATGATACTGAACCCTGTATTCACTATAAGCAACAGATCTGAAAAGCTAGAGGCTAACAGGCAGGCACGGCATACAGCATGGATGTAGTACATAAAGGAATGCCTCATGAACTGGGCAGGACAGAACAGAAAGGTGCAAGACTTCATCACGAAACCCAGAATGGTGTACAGTTTAAAACATAATTGTATATTTCTAGAATTTTCCATTTAACATTTTTGGACATGGTGTACTGTGGGTAACAAACTGCAGAAGGCAAAGGCTTGACTAGGAGGACTACTGTATTTGGAGGACACAAAAAGCTTAGAATCCAAATTATCCAAAACGTAAAGCCCAAACACTGTTACAGGAGGGAAAGGAGAATTTTATATAGGAATAAAATACTTTATCCAAAATGTCTTTTGAAACTTCCATTTCAGTGAGAGAGCCAGAATATAAGCATCAAACAATAAACAAGTTAATTTTAGGCTTTCCTGAGTGTTAGGAAGAAAAGAAACAGTGGCTTGGTGAATAGTTAAGTTACTGGGTTGGGATAGGGGAATGTTCATTACATAAAGTGGTCAGGGAAGGCCTCTGTTGAGATGATTTTTTTAGCTCTGACTTGATATTCAGTAGAGACAGACTCAAGAGAGAAATACTCTGGGTAGAGGAAACAGGAAATGCAAATGCCTGTGCTAGTAAAAAGCTTGGTGGGTCCAGAAAAGTTGACTCATGGGCTAGATGAACACTCATTCAAACTGACATTTGTAAAACACAGGTGGAGCAGACAAAAGAATGATACTGCCTGTGACTCAGAGGCAATCAGATTTGGAATTACCTCCGGACCCATCTAGTCTCCCAAGGTTCTTGAAAGACTTAGTAGCTTGGTATACCTGCAACTCATACTCTGGGTATGAGTTGAACCATACTCTGGGTATTTCACATAATTTAGCAAACTCCGGACTAAAGTATGATGAAAAAGCTAAAAAGGAATAAAGAATGAGGTTATAAAAGTGAGAAGGAGCTGATCAGAAAGAGGTTAATAGGATTTAGATTTTTCCTATTTGCTACAGGAAAGGAATGAAAGAGTAGCACGGTACATTACAATTTGTAAGCAGCACCTAATTCAAGAATTAAGAAAGACTGAAGAAATACAGAAGGTTATATAAGTTTGCGTGGCAAAGTGAAAGAGAGGATGGTAAGGAGCTGAATAAAGACTTTTGCAAAATAAAAATCTTAAGAGATTTAAATTCTCTAATCTCTAGAGAATCTCAGTTCTTGGAGAGAAGACAGTCAAGTAGAAGAGAAGATTTTTGAGGGGCCCATGTTAAGCATTAAGGTTTCAGTTTTCTTCCCAGGCCTGTAAGGCTTATGAAGAGTTTCTGAGATGCGTAAGTGAGAAGTTACCACCTCTAAAAGTGGCTAAGCTATTATGTCAAAAAGATTCCCCTCTCTGGTTCTTCCTCACTCACCTGAGAACGGGCTTCTTGTCATCTCACTTGTCATCTCCCAAGGCTCTCTCCCTTGCTCCAATAAGGAGATTACATATGGCTTAGAAATGCAAAGACCTGCATATAAAAAAAAAAAAAGGTATGAAAATTGGCCATGTTTTGGGTTATTTCAGAACTAGAAACCAGTACCTTAATTCTGGTGGAATGATACAGCAGGAATACTAGATAAGAGATAAAGCACATTTGAAGGACAGAACACACAAAATTCTAGAATAGCCTAATGAGATTGCTAACAGTTAACTCTGTGAACCATTTTATTAGGGGCTTAAGGGCAGAAATTTAGCCTGACATTTTCTGAATATGATTACCCAGTAGTAAAAGAGGTATTTTAAAAGGTTCATAGAAATAAGTGTTTGAAGTTCCGAGTTAATTGCCTGCTTTAAAAAAAAAATCAGTACTCTTCAGGGGAATATGACAGAATCCAGAGGCTCTACCATGTTTTATTTACAGCATCCATAATAAAATTCAAAATTACTTGACATAAGAAGAGGAAAAAGTAAATCATGCCCATTAGAAAAAGCAAGCAACGGGACACTCATCCTGCAATAACAAAGACGTTGGAATTGGCACATGATTTTAAAACAGCTGTTATTATATAAATAATAATATAAAGGCAAATATGCTTGTAATAAATGTACACACAGGAAATCTCAGAAGAAAAACTGTAAGAAGAACCAAATAAATATTCTATAATTTAAAAAATATAACATCTGAAACTTAAAAATTCACTAGAGGTACCTAACTAAACATTAAAGACAGCGTCAAGGAATTTGGCTATAAATCAACAGCATTATCCAAACTGAGCTGGGCGAGGTGGCTCACACCTGTAATCCCAGCACTCTGGGAGGCTGTGGTGGGTGGATCACCTGAGGTCAGGAGTTTGAGACCAACCTGGGAAACATCGTGAAACGCCATCTCTACTAAAAATACAACAATTAGCTGGGTGTGGTGGTGAGCACCTGTAATCACAGCTACCTGGGAGGCTAAGGCAAGAGAACTGCTTAGACCTGGGAGGTGGTGAGCCAAGATCATGCCACTGCACTCCAGCCTGGGTGACAGAATGAGACTCTGTCTCAAAAAAAAAAAAGGGAGAAATTATCCCATCTGAGAAACAGAGAATAAAGATTTTTTAAAGTGAAACATCCTTAGTTACCTAGAGCACAATATCTAACAATCTAGCATGGGTGTAACCGAAGTCTCAAAACAGAAAAGAACAGAAAAAAACTTTGAAGAAATAATGGCTAAAAATTTGGTTTAAGATATAAATTTAGTTTCAAGAAGCTCAATGAACCACAAGCGTAATCAAAGGGCTTCTAGAGAACAAAAAGCTAATCTAGCCAATGAGGTAGCCCCAGTGCTTAGAAGAAAGGTCCATATAAATTTCCCTAAGAGTAAGTGATCTGAAGCCGTTTTCACAGTTTGTGTCTTCCTAGTTTACTTTTCACAAGTTAATACAAAGATACAGATTTTAAGAGTGATATTCTGAATTTATAGAAATCTAGCTATATTCTTTGTGAACCCTGTTATTATCTAGTGGTGACGATAATTCTTTAGGAGAGAGACACCAAGGAAACCCAGGAGACTGGTGAGATTCATAATGTGTTCTATGTTCCCAATTGCCTTAAGGGTGTATGCATGGAATATCTGATATTCACAAAATTCACTAACTATAAATCTCCAGTTTTCTTTAATCCCTCAATATCCTCCGTTTCTCAGATTCCATTCCTAGATTCCATTCTGACCTACATACAATAAAAGCAAATTTAATAATACATAAAAACATAAAAGTTCCTTAAAGATAGACTATGTAGGAGGGAAAAGATCCTCACCAAGTGATACCAGGCTCTGATAGTTCTCCAACATCATACTCCTGTATAATCGCTTCTCAGCAGGGTTCATCCATTGCCATTCTTCCTGGGAAAAATCGATTGCCACATCCTTGAATGTCACCAAGTCCTGAAGTAACAAATATATTCTTAACCAACCAATGCTCATGTCCAACGATAACTCCGAGTTGATCCAAGATGTCTCTACTTTATGTGATAAACAACTCATAGAAGAGAAAAAATATGAAGATCCAACTGAAAATAGTAGTTATTGAAGTATTTAACTGCATTGGGTACAACGGTGCTAATTCATTCTGAACATAGGGAAATATGGGTGCATAACTACTTGTCAGTGAACAGGGCTTCGAGGAAGAACGCATACCTGTGTTGAATCTTTAAGAGCATAAAAAGGGCTGGGCGTGGTGGCTCACGCCTGTAATCCCAGCACTTTGGGAAGCCAAGGTGGGCAGAGCATGAGGTCAGGAGTTCCAGACCAGCCTAGCCAACATGGTGGAACCCCATCTCCACTAAAAATACAAAAAATTAGCTGGGCATGGTGGCGCATGCCTATAATCCCAGCTACTCGGGAGGCTGAGGCAGAAGAATTGCTTGAACCCAGGAGGCAGAAGTTGTGGTGAGCAGAGATCATGCCATTGAACTTCAGCCTGGGTCACAGAGCAAGACTCTGTCTCAAAAAAAAAAAGCTTAAGAAGAATATCTAAATTGATATTTTTCAAATGATACTCCGTGGAATCCACATTTTATTGGCAGGGATAGGGGAAAGGTATTAAACTGATGTGGCTGATTTTTTTCCCCACAAAACAATAAAAACCCTTTTAGAATGCACTTTTCTTACGTATGTATCAGTGAATACTGTGTTTTCCACCCATGGTTGGTTGTACACACAGTTGCAGAACAAAATGAAGTTGAAGTTATAACTTTTAAACGTTCTCAGATTACAATTAATGACCAGTTACAATAACCAGCAGGTTGCAAGAAATTTTAAAAGTTATTGTGGGCATTTTTCACTTTCAGATTTATTTCAACTGAAAATGAATATCTCCCTAATCTCAGTGCCTGACTTGTAAAGTTATCAAAAATACAACTAAATAAAGACAAAGTTATGAGCACAATATTTTAATTTGCTTTTAAACAGGAATCTCTGTATCTTGTCTTCGTTCTAAAGATTAGCATTTAAAAGCAAATTTTAAACAGATATTCGATGTATAGGACTTTAGAAGATATATACAACTTTAGAAAAATGTTTACTATTATTACATATAAAAGAATTACACAATTGTTTAAGCTTCTCTGTGAACTCATGGTTTTCCTAAATTCTAGTTTTCACCTAGTGAGCTAAGAACTAAGAACCATCATTTTACATATTCTTATAAAATTAAATGAGATGAACTCCTCGATGCAAGCAAAAGGTGCTCACAATCTTTCCAATATTTAGGATAATTTTGGTGACTATTAAGGAAATAGGAGCTTTGGCTGTTCCCACAGGAAAAAAAAATTGATTACTTTTGATTCTGGTACTCATGGTTAATAATCTGGTATATATACTACCAGACTTACCAATATCTATAGAATAACTTTATATATATGCATACTTGTATATCTAGTAATTTTTTTAACTGATAATGTTATGATGAATGAAGTAAATCCCAATGGATAGCATCTGAAGAGCTTGCAATCTTGTAATTCTTTTTTTTTTTAAGAAAAAAAGCATATATTCCAAGGTATCAGAAAATTTATGAAATTTCCAGAAGGATTAAGACTAAATTAATTAAGACTAAATAAATGACTAAAAAAATAAATGAGGAAAATAGGCAAATATTCAGAAGATTTCTAAATGATTTGTGTTTGCCCTTACAAACAGTATAGTATGGAAAAGTGAGGGAAAAAAGAGTAACCTTATTACAGAGAAATCTGACAAACACTACCTCAAAGTTAATTAACATTGATTAACATCAACAGTAATAAACAGTAATAAACAGAGTGCACTCCTGATTTGATGTGATGAAAAAAGAACTTTACCTCTGCAATCCTCCTCCCCAAAACACATTACCCTAGTCTAATCATGAAAAAACATCAGATTTGAGACATTCTACAACATATCTGAATATTCCTTAATGTTGACAAGGTTATCAATAAGCAATGTATGAAAAACTATCACAGCTAAGAGGAGTCTTAGGAAATATGACTACTAAATGTAATGTAGTTTCCTAGATATGATACTGGAACAGAAAAAGGACATTAGATAAAACCTAAGAAAACCCGGCCAGGTGCAGTGGCTCACACTTATAATTCCAGCACTTTGGGAGGCTGAGGCCAGTGGATCACTTGAGGCCAGGAGCTTGAGATTAGCCTACACAGCATGGCAAGGGCAACATGGCAAACCCAAATGGGCTGTATACAGTGGTGCATGTCTATAATCCCAGCTACTCCGGTGGCTGAGGCATGAGAATCACTTGAATTGGGAGGCAGGTTACAGTGAGCCATGATTCTGCTACTGTACTCCAGTCTGGACGACAGAGTAAAACTCTGTCTAAAAAAAAAAATTAAAAAGTTAAGAAAAGGAAAGAAAATCTAAACTAAGCACGGACTTTAGTTACTAATAGTGTATCAATATTGGTTCATTAATTTTAACAATTGTACCACACTAATGTAAGATGTAATAGGGAAAGCTTGGTGTGATATAAGATTTCTTTATACTATCTCTACGATTTTCCTACAAACCTAAAACCATTCTAAAAAATAAAATTTTTAAGTAAATCTTCTCAAGAGGAAGACATCAAAGCTTCAAATTATTTTTTTAAAAAATATAAAGTAGCACTAAACACAAAATGAGGCATTTAAGACAAAAATCAAGAGAATCTTCAAAAAATCAGAAAACAGAAATACACAAGAGATCCAGATAATGGAATTATCCAACAAGGATATCAAAATATTACGAAAATATTTTTAAGGAGCTAAAATGGAAGAGTGAATTCAGGAAGAAAACAGAAAATTACATAAAACAATTAAATAGAAGTTCTAGAACTATGTATGCAATAAAGAAGTTAAGAATTCCACTATGGGCTGGGCGTGGTGGCTCATGACTGTAATCCAAGCACTTTGGAGGCCAAGGCGGGCGGATCACCTGAGGTCAGGAGTTCAAGACCAGCCTGACCAACATGGTGAAACCTCGTCTTTATAAAAATAAAATAAAATATTAAAAAAAAAGAATTCTACTATGATCTTAACAGGAGATTAGCGTGTTAAAGAGAGAATTAAAGCATAAGTGACATATAAAACTGTGAAAAATAACATTTTTATATTGCAATCTTAGAAAAAGGAAAGTTTCAGAATATTTGAAAACATAGTGGTCGAAAAATTTCCAAACTGATGAAAGACACTAAGCTATCCTGAACACTGACTTAAAACAAAAATAGTGATAATGTTCAAAGTCTTATCAAAAAAGTATGTATGTGTGCATTTCAAGTGGTGGGGTTAATGTACATCTTTATCAACTATAGTAGTAGGTTACTAGATAATTTCTAAAACTAAAATAATCAAGAAATAGTGTGCAGAACATTATTCAGGAGTATGAGGTTAAATACCAAAACTGAAGACAGGAAGTGGTATTGTGGAGATCCCAACTTCCTTCTATAGGGCAAACTGTTGGGGGGTAGGGGAAAAAATCCTGTTGTGTTAACTGGTGCTTGTGACTTCAGATAGAATTTTAATGACAACATCAGGCACACAAACTCTAACAGGTCTGTATCTTTGGAAAATTATGTTAGATAATTCACAAAATGGTTTTAACGCTGAGAAAAACACAGATGCCCAGAATCCATGTAAATATTGTAAAATATCTGATGAACCCTGACAGTGGAAGAAAGAAAAGCAGTGTTTCAAAATTAATTTAACATAACTTTCAATATGAAACATATAATTAAATTAATTAACCATTAATTATGGACATATGACACTCATGTATGTCATGAAAACATATTTTCCACTTAGAAAAAATGTAAAGGGAATTTCACAACGGGAGAATTAAGGGTTCTTTTTGCATACATGGTTCCTTACACATGTGCAGTATGATGGTATTTAAAAATTAAAAGATTAAAAGCAGAAATTCAAGTAAAACTGAGTGTAGTACAGCAACAGAACCAAATATTCACAGGAATTTGGTGCATGATATAGGGGGCATTTCATATTAGTGAGAATGAGATGAATAATTCAATTAATGACATTGTGCCAACTTGAAAAAATAAATCTCTGCCTCACTTTTTATAAATTATACATTTAATGTAAAAATTTAATGTAAATTAAATGTAAAAATCTAATGTAAATTAAATTTAACATAAAAATTTAATGTAATTTCAGCCCTACCATGATAGAAAAACCACAAAAATCAAGTCTAAGCTTACCAGAAACTTAACGGTGAAGTACAAAACACATCTTAGAAGAAAAATAAGACTTACAGGTAGACAAAAATTTCACAAACGGGACACAAAAAACCATTAACGTTGAAGGGAAGAAAGTATTTATGTATACACAAAGGCATAACATGGCTCTAAATGAAACAGAAGCTAAGAATGACTTCTTAAAAGAACTGGGAGGTAAGAGTGAAATTTGTTTTTGAATTTTGTACCATGTGAATATATTACCTACTTAAATTTATAAAATCTGCAAAAATTAAGTAGAACAAGATTTTTCAGATGAACAAATGAGGTTGGAAATTCATACTTAAAATGTAAAGAAAAATTTTTAAAGAATTTATCTTAAAGACATAATCAGAGATTTGGACAAAAAGTCAGCTAGAGAAATAGACAAAAAGTCAGCTAGAGAAATAATTCCTGATGTATTCTATGTATAGGAGAGGCACTGGATGCACATTTAACCTGGAATCCAACTCACTAGTACTAAGATGTCCATATATATATTCCATACAACATAAATTAAGTCTTTTCACAAGGGTCAACACTAAATTTAAAATGTACACAAGGTGGGAAGAGGAATCTCAAAAGGGCCTCCATTACTTTTTACACAGCTATTATGCACTAATTAGGTAATTAAAGACAGTGGCCCCTGAGAGACGTGGGAACTAGGCTCTTGGACTTTTAATCAGGAATTTTCCATTACATATAAGTCCTAAACAGAAAGCTTGCCTTTCATGAAGAGAAAGAAAATTTCAACTAACCTGGGATATGACTTTTAACACTTCAACATTCATTTTTACCTTCTCTTCTGGTCTCTCTCTTGAAGAACAGTGTCTTGGGAGGACGAGGCTGAAGGAAGGGAAAGGTTAGTGAGAGATGAAAGGGTGCTGCGTTTCCAGAATCACTAGCCTAAAACTGTCTTCTTCTTCCCAGCTTTGGTTGGTCCATTTTCACCTAACTGGGTATGAGCAACCTACGGTCACTGAAGAGCTATCACTTACATAACGTTTTTTTTTTCATGCCTGAGGTCCTAAATTTAATCTTTTTCTAAGAGCTACCTTCCCATTCTCTGATCTCATTATGAAAACAGATGTATTAAGTATTCTGCATAGATTATATTCTCTCACTTTATTTTGAAATAATCCTACAAAATAGTTATTGCTTCTATTTCACAGGTAAAGGGGGAGTCGTTCTCTTTCTTCTTGGGTCTCTGCTTCATGCTTTGAAAGTCTACTGTTCGAAAATCTAACTCCTTTTTGAGCCAGATGGATGAGTCTTTGGGGAAAAAAAAAAAAAAAACAAAAGAAAATATGACTCCCAAATGCCGTCAGAGGCCAGGGTTATCCTCCTTCACTCAACCCCCCATCGCCCTCCCTGCAATGTTTCACTTTCCTCACCCTGAAACAAGGGAACCTTTAGCACTCAGTTCTGCCACTTTCACTCTCACCTCTGTCCCAGCCCCTTTATTACACTCTGTCACACATAATTGAGGGTGTCTCTTGCTTCAGTTAGGAGCTTCAGTAACCCCAGCTTTTGTTTCTTACTGAAGCTCTTGGATTGGGGACAGGAATTCTATTCCACCATTCCTATCGCGGCAACACACAATTCCAAACAGCTACACTCATGAAGAATCCAGTACTATCAATCTTCCAAGTAGTCTCTCCATACACAGCAGTCATACAGGGCCACAATTACAGGTATACAGGGTGACATACAAACACTAACACAGGTTTCCTGGTCACACAGAGGACACAATCACAAGTACCCCAAAACAAGCACATATACACAGTCACAATTCCATTGTCTGAGGACATGAATATAAGCACACATGGTGATTCACCAACACCTTCACACATACTCCCAATCTTACTTCTCTCACACACATAGCTCACTGTCCCTTATCTGTGTCTCACTCACACATGCATGGTCCACAGCCTCACAGAGTTTATATTTGTAAAGCCTTCTGAATAACACACCATGGTTCACAGTTTCTTTCTCACCCATTTTAGTCTCTCACACAACCACATCACTAGTATTTCCCTCTGTCACACATATAAACATGATGGTCTCTCATACACACACATTCAATGGTACCTTTCAGAGGCCTCAATTACTCAAATACTCCAGTATGTCACACAGATACACAAACACACTCTGGCCTCTCACATTCCAACTGCTTTATCAAAGCACACAAAATAAATAATGGTCACCCTCACTCCAATCTTTTTCATACTGTGATACATTCTCCCACAACCTCTCAGGCCAGACACAGAGACACACTCCAGTCTCACATACCCACTGGTCTCTCATGCACTCACACCAACACACCTCAGTCTCACCCAATCACTGAACTCTCAGTCTAGTCTCTTGCTTTTACTGACACACACATGATCTTTCTCAGACTACAGGGAGTCCCATACTTCTTACTTTTACACAGGCACATCTATTTCTCTCACACATTGATATACCCTGGTCTCGCTCTCTGGATTCTCACAATCCAGTCCCTGATAACACACTCAGGTGACAAAGAGTAAAAACAAACTTGTTTCTCCTACTCTACTCTCACAACACAAAACAGTTATAAGACCAGATGTGTGGGGGTCTTCAAACACACACACACACACCAGACAAGCAATAAATTCTTCAGTGAATACCAGCTGGGTGACCTCTTGGGTAACCCAATTCTGACACTATCTACCTGGGGATAGCACAAGATCCCAGAGGTTGAGGGCTCAGTCCTAGAAAATTGCTCCCCACTTCCAATGCCAACTGCAAGCCCCAGGTTGTTTTACCTGTGCTTCTGACTGACTGGCTATAAATCAGGGTTCCTATGACCCCCTCTTCACATTCAGTTAATTTGCTAGGGCAGCTAACAGAACTTAGGGAAACACGTTTGTAATCATAAAGGATATTATAAAGGAAGTGAAGAAATGCATAGGACAAGGTTATGTAGGGTAGGGCTCATCCTACAGGAACCTCCATTGTTAAGCTATCTGGAAGTTTGCTGAACCCAGTCCTTTTGGGTTTTTATGGACACTTCATTCCTTAGACATGACTGTTTAAATCACTGACCACTGATGATCAGTTTAACCTGTGGCCCCCTTTCCTCTCCCTGGAGATTGAGGAAGGGGCCGATAATCCCAACACTCTAATCTTGCCTAGGTCATTCTGTTCACCAGCCCTTACCATGATCTACCCACAGGCTGCCAGCCTACCAATCATCAGCATACAAAAAGATACTTAATACTTTGGAGATTCCAAGGATATTAGAAGTTGTATGCCAAAAAACATAACTTTGACTCATACTTTGATCACCTTCCTCTCTCTCACAAACTCACAGCAACAAACCGTAGTCTCACTCTTTGGACTCTCAAAGTTTAGTCTCTCTCACACACACACCAGCCTCTCAAGGAGCCTCACATAATGACTGGTCTTTCACACACAGTCACATGCTCATCTCTCACTGCTCTCACGCTGTGGTCTAACACACACACGAACACACCTGGTCTCACACTCTGGTCTCTCTCAGTCTGTCAGACACACATACAAACCACTGCCTCAGACACTGACAGGTCTTTCACCCCAAACACCCATTTCTCACACTCACCGGTCTCCCTTTCACATGTCAACACACTACAGTTCCACACTTCGGCCTCGCACAGTCTAGTCTCCTCTCTCTCTCACACACACACACACCAACCAACCGGTCTTTCACACGGCACACGCTCATCTCTCTTAAAATCACTGGTCTCTCACACTCCAGCCCGTCTCACTCTCTCACACGAATACATCCTGGTCTGGTGCTCTGGACATTCAGTGTTACACACACACCCACACACCCCGTAGCCTCTCAGAGCCTCACACACACTCGTCTTTCACACGCAGGCACACCCCCATCTCTCACACTCACTGGTCTCTCACACTGACCCGTCTCGTTCTGTCACACACGAACGCACCGTGATCTCACACTCTGGACTCTCGGTCTGACACACACAGACACACCGCACCCGCTCACGGAGTCTCACACGCTGACCGGTCTTTCACACACAGGCACACCCCCATCCCTCCCACAGCTCACTCCAGTGGTCCCGCCGCCCCGAGCCGCCCCGAGCCGCCCCGAGCGCCCAGCAGCCCCGAGCCGTGGCCTCCGCCCCGCAGACTCGAGTACGCGCGCCGCGCGGGCCTCTGGGAAATGTAGTCGTCCAGGGGACAGAGGACGCTACGGCGCCTTCGCGACCCGGGTCGGAGCCGCCCGCCTTGCCTGCCCCTCCAGGTCCTGTCCCCGAGCTCGGACTCCCAAACCACCCAAAACAAACCCCTGGCCTCGTCTGGCATCCAGACGCTCTCATCCAAAGGACTTCGTGAGTCGACGCCGGAACCCCCATTGCGCAGGCGCCGGCCTCTCTCCAGAGGCCGGACGCGAGGGGCGAGACGAGGCTTAGCCTAGCGTTGAGGGGCGTGTCCTCGGGCGGCTGTGAGAGTGGGAGGGACCCTAGAGACAGAGCAGGCGTTTCTGCGCAGTGCGTGATTATGCGAGTGGGACTAGGCCTAGGGTTTCCAGCGGGTAAGAGCGGGAGTGTGCGCAGGCGCAAAGATTGCGCTCTCCCCTCTCCTCGCCTGGAGACCAGAAGCGTCCCTCGTTACCGGTTCCGACGACCTCGGAGGGAAGCGCGCAGAGGCTGAGCCCTCGGTGTGAGCACGTGTGCGGCTTTGTGACGCTGTCTGTGCCCCTGTGACCGCGATGTCATTCGGAGTGCGGCCTTCTGTGCCTGTCCGTGGGAGTGTGATTATCTTTCTGTGTTAAGCTGTTTGGTATAAGAACAGCGACTCGGAACCGCGCCCGTGTTGTGACTCTGGCAAATTAATACCTCTGTCAGCTGCAGAATGAGAATGTCATTGTTAGTGCTCAGAGGCAGTGAATAACACGACGTTTTTGGAACCAGTCTGCTAGGATTAAACCGCGTTCTGCAACTTAACAGAATGGAAATGGTCCCTGTTTTAGGGGACTAAGAAAACTGTAGAATTAGTTTTGGAAGCTGAGACAAACAAGGAAAAGCAATTCAAAGGGATACAGCAGAGAAAAAAAAATCTCTGCCCTCTTATTATAGAATTTACTTTGAAGTGGAGAAAAGCCACAAATGTGTAAGTTATACAGTATGATGAACAGTAAAAAGGGCTATGGAGAAATATAACAGAAAAGTTTGTATCGTATACAATTTTTTTGTGTCATCTCTTATAATGTCTTAACATCTCAAAAAAGCCTTTCTGCAGCAGATACCAGGAGGGGCCTCTACTCCAATTCAATTCTGACGTTACCTGGAGATAGCATGAGATCCTACAGATTAGACAGCTCAGTCCCACCAGATGGTACCCTACCCCACTTCCCATGCCAATATCAAACTCCAGATTGTTTTACCTGTGTTTCTGACAGATGTGCTATAAATTGGGCCTCCCACAACCCGCTCCTTGGATTCAATTAATTTGCTAGGCCAGCTCACAGAACTCGGGGAAATACTTATGTTTACTGGTTTATTACAAAAGATATTTTAAAGGACATAAATAACCAGATGAAGACACTTCTAGGGCAAGGTCTGAGAGAAGCCCTAGTGCAGGAGCTACCGTTGGCCATGGAGTTGGGGTGCACCACCCTCCCAGCATGAGGATGTGTTTTTGTCTGCCTTCTTGGAAGCCACTTGAACTCAGCCCTTTTCGGTTTTTATGGAGGTTTCATTATGTAGATATGATTCATTAAATCACTGGCCACTGGCAATCAACTCAATTTTCAGCCTCTCTTTTCCCGGAAGCAGAGGGTGCAGCTGTGAGTTCCAATCCTCTGAGCACATGGCTGGTTCCTCTGCCAACTAGCCACCACTCCCCCCAAATATTGGGATTATCCTGCATGTTTCCAAAAATCACCCCATTAACTCATGTGTGGTTGAACTATTGTCTTTCACCTTTATGGCTCTGGAACTGTTCTGGAGCTTTTTCAGTAACCAGGAAAAAAATGCCAAATATTTTAACAGAAGATACCTTGCTGTACTCATTTAGGAAATTAAAAGGGCTATAGGAACTGTGAGCCATGATGTCACATCTTTCTAACTCCACATTCAGTGATGTCACATTGGTAGATTGAAATCCCCCACAAGGGGAGTATTTACAGTATGGAAAGAGAGTCTACATTGCTCAAGGATGGGGATGTATTCTGGGAAATGGGTTCTTAAGCAATTTCCTAAGAACCTTGTTGTGCAAACATCATGTAAATGTACTTACACAAACCTAGATGGTGTAGCCTACTACACAGGCTATCTTTGGGCTGTAAAACCCTGTAGAACCAGGAAGAGCTGATGTGGCAGAGGAAGTCCCACGGCTCTCTGCTGGAGAATTGTCTCTTCCTCCAGAGAGTCTGGTCTGTTTTTCAATTTAGGCCTTCAGCTGCTTAGATGAGGTCCAGCCACATTAGAGAGGGCAATGTATATTATGCAAATTCTGCTGATTTGAATGTTAATTTCATTCAAAAATGCTCTCTCAGAAACACCCAGAATAATGTTTGACCAAATATCTGGCCCAGCCAAGTTGACACATAAAATGAAGCATCACATATTTTATTACACAATGGGGGTACACGTCCATCAGTGTGAGTGTACCAAGTGCAGGGACCCTGGAAAAGAATTCATTGAGGGGAGACAGCTGAGCTCATCAGACAAATAAGATGAGGAATCGTGTTTCTGGGCAAAGAGAACACCGCACTCCATAGACTCACAACACTGTGGCCTCATTGGAGTTTAACAAAAACAAAAGAAGGGATGGGAGATTCTCCTGGAAGGATAAGGATCAACCTGAGAGGCCCTTGTGAGCCACATTCAGGGCTGTCAATCCTCTTCTATAGTTGATGGGGAGCCCCTGAAGTCTTCTGAGTCAGGTACAGCCTTGATGAAATTTGCATCATCTTGAGGGCAGAGGATGGAGAATGAAAAGGCAGAAAAATGAGCCAGAGGGCTGGTTCAGGGTCACTGGGTCTATTTACTGGAATCTGTCCAGCAAAGACTTTGGCATTTCTCCACATTCAATTCCACTCTACCTCATCAAGTGCACAATCCAAAACCAATCTCATGGTCAACGTTTGCATGCAAGAAAATAAAAGATGACACTTTCTAAAGAATGTGCAAAACTCAGCCACTAAACCTACAGATTCTCCCTCAAGGAAGGTGATTCTGTTTGGCTTGCTAAGACGACCTTCTGAGGGAGGTATGATTCTTCTTTTGGCTTTTAAAAATTGTACTAAAATATACATAACATAAATGTACTGTTTTAACAATTTTTAAGTGTACAGGGAAATGGGAATTAAGTACATCAGATCATGCCATCCATATCCAGAACATTTTTTATCCCTATCAGAAACTCTGTCCCCATTAAATAATAACTTTCCATTCTCCCCACCCCCAGCCCTTGGAAACCACCATTCCACTTTCTGTCTCTAAGAATTTGACTATTCAAAACGCCTCATGTAAGTAAATCCTGCATTATTTGTCCTTTTGTGTCTGGCTTCTTTCACTTAGCATCAAGTTTTCATGTTCATGTTGTAGCACATGCATTACATTTCTTCTTTATGGCTAAATAACATTCCATCATATGGATATACCCCATTTTATTTATTCATTCATCAGTTATGGACATTTGGGTCATTCCTACACTTTGGCTATGGTTTTTAAGGCTAGTATCAGCATTCATGCACAGGCTTTTGTGTGGACATCCCTTTTCACTTCTGTTTAGTAGCGTGGAGTGGAATTGTGGGGCCATAATCTGGGCAACTCCCAAAATAAGTTCAGTGACTCAGGGACAGCAACAGTAAACCTAAGCTCCTCTTATTTCTGCCTGCCATTCTAGGCTGTTGTTTTCTTATGTATGCTAAACTCTATGTTTAACCTTGTGAGAGTGTGCCTGCCTGTTTGCCAAAGCAGTTGTCTAAAAAAGCAAAAGCAATAACAAAATAACAATCCTGACAAATCAACACAGGTCACATCACTCTGAAGTCCGCATATCAGTAGGCAGGTATGAAAGTGGCTTATGTGTGCAAGTGGGTTGCTGTTATTTTCTTCTGAAGTTTAAGTTGTCTAGCTTCAGTTCGCAGGGCTTTATGAAATCAAGCTTAGTTTCTGATGACTCCAAATTAGGAAAAATGAGGGGAAAAAGGGAAAAAAATTGAAAACATTATATTGAAGACTTACAGCCAAGAAAAATTAGAATTCGGTCCAAATTGTAGAAGATAATACAAACTGAAAAACATTAGTGAAGACTAGAATCTAACAACAGGAGTACTATAGTTTCTGAAACATAATTTTTCTCTATCCATTTTCCCATTTTTACTAACAGCAAATCATGATAGGGCTGATTTGCTTTATTATACTTGGCCTGATTATTTGTATACAGTACAAGAATAATTTTTTTTTTTTGAGACAGAGTCTCGCTCTGTCACCCAAATGGGAGGGCAGCAGCACAATCCGGGCTCACTGCAACCTCTGCCTCCCAGGGTCAAGTGATTCTCCTGCCTCAGCCTCCCGAGTAGCTGGGATTATAGGTGCGCACCACCAGGCCCAGCTAATTTTTGTATTTTTAGTAGAGACAGGTTTTACCATGCTGGCCAAGCTGGTGTCAAACTCCTGACCTCATGATTCATCTGCCTCAGCTTCCCAACATGCTGGGATTACAGGCATGAGTCACTGTGCCTGGCCGAATAATTTTTTTTTTTTTTTTTTTTTTACGTAGGATTTTAAATTGTCTTTGTTGGAACCCTGTTCCATAAAATAAATCTGAGATAAGACTTTTTAAAAAAGTTGAGCCAAGCCATAAATTTGTATCATCAAATATTTATGAGTTGGGTGAATTCCTCTCTTGAGGTTCCAAGGTAAACTTGGGACCTGTCAGAAGGTGACATTCCTTACTTACCACAGGTCAGGAACTCTGTACAAGAACTATGTAGACTAAGTTATGCGGTCAGTTTTTCCAAGGGGCTTTTATTGGCTCCAGAAGTCAGGTTTGATTCCTTAAAAAAAAAGCAAACCACTACAGTCAAAGCCTTGGTAAAATAACTAGTTTCACAAATTGTATCTTCTTACAAATGAAAACAGATTCTTACTGAACTTAAGCAAATAACCAATATTGTTGTAAGTTAAGAATACTCACAGTTTCCAAATTCTGTAGAAATCAGGTGGTAGAGAGAAACAAAAATGCTCCAGGCTTTTTATAGGACTCTAAAATACTCAATTGTTAAAAGCTGTAGATAGCTTAAAATAAAAGTTTTCTTAACTCTGAAAAATAAAACAAAGGATCAGCAACATTTTAAGCAAAAAGTTAAAAAGATTACTTCAGACTTCTATTAAGTTTATTCTATGCCGTTAATTCCTGTTGTGCTTGATATTCATGAACATTTCAGCCTCCATGAGTCCTGAAAGCTTTTCCTCTATTCTGATGTCACAGTCTCCAAAGTTAATATAAACCTGCATTCAAGGCCAGGCAGGCATGGTGGCTCACACCCGTAATCACAGCACATTGGGAGGCCAAGGTGGGTGGATCACTTGAGGTCAGGAGTTCAAGACCAGTCTGGCCAACATGGTGAAACCCTGTCTCTATTAACAATTAAAACATAATTAGCCAGGAGTGGTGGTAGGCACTTGTAATCCCAGCTACTCAGAAGGCCGGGGCACAAGAGTCCAGGAAAAAGACATAATTTATCATTTGATTTTGTAAAGTGTGACAAATATCAAAGGTTTTAAACACTTGATATTCCACAATAGGATCGCAGGTCATTGTAAAATAAGTCATTCATTTAACCAAAGTGATAACTCAAGTGATAACTTGAGCCAGGAGGTGGAGGCTGTAGTGGGCCGAGTCCCCACCATTGCACATCAGACTGGACAACAGAGCAAGACCCTGTTTCAAAAAAAGAAAAAAAAGCCCTGAATTCCAGAGCACCTGTTAGAATTTTATAGCTGATGATAAAACCACCTTCTAAAGAGGACCAAAACAAAGACAGCAATTGTCCGTGGCTAACAAAAAGTTTTAGGAGAGCGACAGTCAAAGAAACAATTCATAAGGAAATTTATTACCTCTAGGACACACAATTTAACCTGACAATTATAATTATTACTGGTAATGTACATTGTCATATCAAAATTATAGGTGTTTCCCATAATTTTGGAACACATACCAATAACATTTATACAAATACAGCTCAAAGAAAACGAAATACCATTTTATATTTGATAATGCTTCCTGTATACTTTTTATGTCTCATAAGCCAAATATGTCATTTTTGGACTTTAAAAAACCTAATATCTTAAAGGATTAATTAGGTCAGAAAAAGACATAATGTATCATTTGATTTTGTAAAGTGTGCCAAATATCAATGGTTTTAAACACTTGGTATTCCACAATAGGGTCGCAGGTCATTGTAAAATAAGTCATTCACTTAACCAAAATGGTAACTCAGGGATTTCAAAACAAGGTGAAACCCTTCATTCTTTGAGATAGCACACTTAATTTTCCAAACAATAAGCCCTAATGAAAACAGTATAGGCCGGGCACAGTGTCTTACACCTGTAATCCCAGCACTTTGTGAGGCCAAGGCGGGTGGATCACTTCAGGTAAGGAGCTCAAGACCAGCCTGACCAACATAGTGAAACCCTGACTCTACTAAAAATACAAAATTAGCTGAGTGTGGTGGAGCATGCCCGTAATCCCAGCTACCTGAGAGGCTGAGGCAGAATCACTGGAACCCAGGAGGCGGTGGTTGCAGTGAGGTGAGATTGTGCCATTGCACTCCAGCCTGGGCAACAAGAGCAAAACTCCATTTCAAAAAAAAAAAAAAAAAGCATAAAGCCAATTAAATTTGTTCTTCAAAATTTTATAAACAATCTATAAAATTTTAATCTTGATAAGATTATAACTTCCACAAGCCTTTATAAGCTTTATATCCTTTATTAAGGAGTCAGTTAATGCTTCAAGAAAATCTTGTTAATTGACACAGGGGCCCATATGCTGGTCTTGCATCAGTGTGCCTTTGACATTAGTGGTTAATTTACAGAGAAACTGAACTTATTTTATCTCTCAAAATTGGTCCTTACAATCTCATATGCCCACGTCTCCCACTACAGTCCCTAGGCTTTAAGTAGTTGAACAGGTTTAATTTCTGGCCCTGTGTCTCAGGAATGCAGTTTATTTTGATGGGTATCTTCTACTGGGCCAGAAGATGAAGGTTTACTTGCTGTCAGTATTTAAGATTTAGCAGGACTTTGTGTCCTTTTTAGACCCAGGAGTCAAAGTCCTGTAACTTAATGTCACAAGGACTTTAAAAGCACATATAGGAAGACATATGGACATATAACCTTAATTTTTTTTTAAATTGTTTTTTTTTTTTTTTGACACAGAGTCTCTCTCTGTCACCCAGGCTGGAGTGCAGTGGCGTGATCCTGGCTCACTGCAACCTCCACCTCCTGGGTTCAAGCGATTCTCCTGCCTCAGCCTCCCGAGTAGCTGAGACTACAGGGGTGTGCCACCACACCTGGCTAATTTTTTGTATTTTTAATAGAGACGGGGTTTCACGGTGTTAGCCAGCATGCTCTCGAACTCCTGATCTCGTGATCCACCCGCCTCAGCCTCCCAAAGTCCTGGGATTACAGGTGTGAGCCACCGTGCCCAGCTAAAAAAAAAAAAAAACATTTTTAATCTCGGTTTTTCTTTGTAAGCAAACCAAATTGAACAATAAGGGCACAGGAATTATTTCAATAAAACATAAAATCTGTTAGGCCAGTTACCAAAAGGCAAAATAAATGACCTCATGCAGTACGCAGAACGTTATGTTGGAAGAAAACGCGTTTCCTTTAGACCTTTAAGAAAAACATTGTTAGCATCAGACCACAAAAAGAAAAACAAACACAACAAAGCAAAACAAAACACAGAACCTAAGAAAAATAAACTTATATGAGATGAAAATGAGTTGAAGTTTTTTTGTGTATCAAACCCAATCTCCAGACAGACCATTACAATTTTCCTTTAATTATAGACAACTTAATCATATAAAAGTTTATTTTTAAATAAACTTTCTTGTTGTGACTTATGTAGACTATTCATTAAATGCTTGGACTTTCTGGTTTGTCCTAAACATTCCTCCCTCTTAAACAACAAGTCATTTTATTCTGTAGCTAAATTTACAGGATTCTTTCTCATATAAAATTATTTCTCTTTAAATTTTCTTACCAAAAAATTTCTCTTTAAATTTAAAAATAATTTAAAATTATTTCTCTTTAAATTTTCTTACCTCTCTATTTCTATGACTTTCTTTACATCTCTCTTATTTCCTGGTTCCTTTTACCCTGTTTTATATGTCACCTTTAAATAATCTTTGAATTAGACAAAAAATTATTCATCCTTTTTAAAAGAACACACCATTTTTTTAAAAAAAAATGTTTTCCTATAATATATTTTTATTGAAAAATACCCAAATAATGAAATACCTATTATTTAATTTAACTTTAGATTCTAAATGTCATTTATCTACAAGTATCCCATTACATATACCTAGTTATTTTAATAATTTACCTAGATTATTTATGAAAACTGTGATAGACATCACTTAAAGTTCTGAAACTGCCATAACTGAGACAGTGACGAAGATCTGACCTAACTGTCTCCATCTTGCTTCTAACTTCTAAGCTGTCCTTGTTCCTTCCTGGGCATAGGCCGCATTAACTTTGGGAGGAACTTAGCTTATAGTTTAGCTTTGAAACAAAGATAGTAACAGTTCTTTTCCAAAACAAACCTCCTTACTGCCTGTGCACTAGACTGCCTAAAGCCACAAGATTATAAGTTATGGCAATGTTACTAAATTAAAGATTTAGCTATTATCATTAAACCAATATCAATGTCTTATTTTTTAAAGATTACATAAGCAAAGAACATTCTGTCTTGGGCTATGTTCATAGTTTTGTAATCCTTGTGTCAAATATTGACACCTTATAGTATTTGGCAGGGATAAGTATGAAATTCCTTGGTCAATAAATGCAAACAAAAATGTATGCTGGCTATTCTTAAGACATTTCTAATATTACTTTTCCAATAATTTTAAAGCTGGTTTATTTATTAAAGATTTTACTTAAGTCATATAAACTTGAAAAAGCATTTAAATAGTCTTTTCTTTTTCTGATAAAGTATTTGATTTACACATTTTTATTTTTCTTTAAGACAATTAATTAGAGCTCTTTTACATATTTTCAGCAGTGAAACACTGTATACACAATACATAAATTCATAGATGTATTAGGCATGTTGATAGAAGTACATTTTATAGATTCATAAAAACCTTTTAGACTTTCAGATTTTTTTTTTTTTTTTTTTTTAGAGATGGGGTTTTACCATATTGGCTAGGCTGGTCTCGAACTCCTGATCTCAGGTGATCCATCCACCTCGGCCTCCCAAAGTGCTGGGATTACAGGCATGAGCCACCACGCTGGGCCCAGATTCCTGATAACCTGTTTCACCACCCTACGCAGTTGTCAGCTAAATAGTCTTAAATTTGTATATTATAGGAAATAACTCAGGTGAAAATCTGTAACAAAATTTACATCATAAGGTAGAGAGAGAAAAAGTCTGGCGTGCTAGAGGTAGATTAGAGATGGATGCCAAATCAAACATAAAATTGTAAAAAATCTATCATAGGATTGCATAAGGAGACCAATTTTATTTAGATAGGGACTACCTATTTCTTAACTGGATCTCTGAGCTCTGGGCAGAGCCCACACTGAATCCTGGGTTTCCAAAAAGGGAGAATTATTATGAGGCTAGACCATGCAATGTTTTTACAGTGCATTTAGAAAAATTGTTTTAAATAAAGGTATTTCTAAGTTTCTAAACGATATTCTTTTTAAAAAACTCACGAATAGCTTCTGTTGCAATAACTATTTTAGTCAATAAATCAGATAACACAATACAAAAGCAAGCAGTTTAAGACAAACTTGTCTGTTTACACTCTTGGGGTTCCATAAGGAAAAACAGGTTTCTCCCCAAAGGGAATCTGACACCTCCATTTTCTTTAAGGAACCGCAGACTATTATAAACTATCTTAGGTCCCTCATGCAGCAGAGGGTGTAAGAGAAAGGAGAGGCAGCAGAAGGAAATGAAGAAAACAGAATTCTGTTACATGTCATGAGTAGGTAAAGAAAAAAAAAGAAAGAAAGAAAACAGAATTCCATCAACTGAGAAGACAAAATCTTTGGCTCAAAAAAAAAGGAGAAGGTAAAAACAGACCAAAACAACAACAACAACAACAACAACAAAACAGTTAAGCAAAACAATCACACAACTTACATTACTGAGCACGCTAATGGTAAGGAGAAATTGAGACCAGCTGGTTACTTTAGCCAAGACAAACCCCAATTCAGTTACCTTGGGATGGGTATCAGGCTGAAGACTGCTCTCTACCATCCTAGACACAGGGAAAAAAACCTTATCTTCCCTGTTGGAAGCAAGTTCAAACTCTATAAAGGAGTCACCTGCCTTCCATCATTATGGAAGCAGGAAGCAGGGCTGGCCTTCCTTGTGTTGGAAGCAAGTAAAATTTTTTTTTAAATGAGTTGTACAGCAAAAGAAACTTTAAATTGTGACCACATTTTGGAAGGTCAGGGATTCTCTGGAAGGGGTGCTTCCAGGCCCCAGCAAATTGTCTTATTCGTTTGAGCCATAAAAATAGCTCAGGCTGGTACCAAGCACTGACAGGAGATTTGTCAAAGGTCAGGGGTACCTCTACTACTCATAATCCCTCCATGATTACCAAAATGTGAACCCTGAAAATCTGAGGCAGCTCTCAGTCAATTTAGAAAGTTAATTTTGCCAAAGTTAAGGACGCATGTCCATGACACAGCCTCAGGAGGTCCTGATGACATGGGCCCAAGGTGGTCAGAGCACAGTTTGGTTTTATACATTCTGAGACATAGAACATCAATCAGCATATGCAAGATGAACATTGGTTCAGTCCGGAAAGGCGGGAGAAGCAAAGGTGGGAAGACTGGAAGCAGGGAGGGGACTTCCAGGTCATAGGTAGATAAGAGACAAATGGTTGCATTCTCTTGAGGTTCTGATTAGCCTCTCCAAATGAGGCAATCAGATATGCCTTTATCTCAGTGAGCAGAGAGGTGACTTTGAATAGAATGAGAGGCAGGCGAGTAGCAGGAGGAAGGGCTAGATATGTTGAAAGTGGTAGATTAACGCCGAACATTTAAGCCATGCCAAGGAATTAGGGAAGTATCCAAAGGCAAGGTAAATCCATGGAAACCACAGAAGTGGCAAAGTGACAAAAGCATATTTTTAAAGATCATTGGGTGCTTTCTGTATTGGGGGGATTTAAGGGTTCAGGATAAGTAGCAGGCAGCAGATAAGAAATAGACAGAATAATGTAATGATCCCTCCATGGGTAAGGTAGCTGACAACTGTGACTTGTGACCAGGACAGTGGCAGAGGAAATGATAACTGAGCAATATTTAGGCTGTGGATTCAAAGTGATTTGGTGATTGACTGAAGTAGGCAGTGTTTTGAACTATTACCTTATGAACATCCTGGGCCACATGATAAATTTTTGAGGGGGCAGAGAGTTGTCCTGTGCATTATAGGTATGTTTTAATATTATATATTATAATGTATATAATATACAGTATATATATATATATACACACACACATAAACATATAGTAGCTAGTAAGTGTATACAATTATGATTTTCCAATTAAAAATGATGTTAATTTTAAAAAGAATATTTTAGGCAAGACACATTTTCTCCTGCTGACCTGATGAAAAGTAGTAGAAATGAACTGAGCTTAAGAGTGTAGCTAGGGATGAGTTACACATCTAAAGCAAATGAGGGTCTGTTTACACACATAACAAAAGTCTAAGGAGAAGCAGTTGCTCTTCTTCCTTTAATGTCCATGATCCAAGTGTTCTGGGATGGCATTTCTGATTGTACGGGCCTTCTCCTTGTGGCTGCTAGACAACTGCATTCGTTGTGGGTAGGTTCTCTCAGCTCATCCAAAGGCAGAAAGCAGGAGGCTACATGTGGCCAGGGATATCCCTCTGTAGATCTCTACTCTGTCAGAGTAAGACAGATCTTTCCTTTCCTGATGCTTTCCAGAACACCTTCTCTTATACCCTTCTGGGTATTTAGCCACAAGGTCAGCTCTAGCTTCAATCAAGCAGCAAAACATTAACAATGAGTGGTTGCAAAGACAATAATAATGTCTGTCATTGAAAACCTATGAGTTCACTTTTCTTTACCTGCTCTACCTGTAGGTTCTGCTTCAGTGGGGAAATCCTGGTGGGGAAATCCTGGCATGGAACATGGTAGAACTCACTCTCCTTGTAGAGTATCACATGTCTATAGAAGATTTCTCTCTTAATTACTTTTGATCTGTCTTACCAGCTAGTACATGTGATTTTAGCTGGATGTACAGAATTAAGTCAATTGTTTTGTGGGACCTATTTTGTGAAAGGACTGTATATGCAAAGCAGTCCCCAAACACAGAAGGAGTCGAGAAACCAAAGAATGAGGTAGACAAATCTAGTACGTGTCTGTAATCTCAGCACCTTGGGAGGCTGAGGCGGGAGGATCACTTGAGGTTAAGAGTGTAAGACCAGCCTGGGCAACGTAGCTAGACTTCACCTCTGCAGAAAATAAAAAAAGTTAGCTGGGCTTGGTGGCGCACCTTGATGGCATACCTCCTGAGTAGTCCCAGCTCCTCAGGAGGCTGCAGCTGGAGGACTGCTTGAGCCCCGGAGGTCAAGGCTGCAGTGAGCTATGACGGTGCTACTGCACTACAGCCAAACCTCTTCTTAGGAAAGAAAAGAAAAGAAAAGAAAAGAAAAGAAAAGAAAAGAAGAAAGAGCACTGGCTAAGAGCACTGGCTAAATCTAACACAGATGGTAAGCACCTGCAGTTTGTACAGTTGTTCTATCACTTAGGTTATGTTAGACACAGCAGGGTATATCTCAGCAAACACCTTCTGTAATTGCCTGTAGTCTACTGTCATGTGCCAGGTGCCATCAGGTTTCCTTTCCCAGTCACACAATAAGAGAGTTAAGGGAATTAAATTAAAAAATGAAAAATGAATGCTTTGGGAGTGGCAACGAGTAGGAAGAACACCACTTCCACCTATATGATCTGAGGTAATAGTGGGGTAGGAGAAAAGAACTGCCCATCTTCAAGAGATGCACTGAGTATTAAATGAGATATACATGTAAAATTCTGAAACAATGTCTGGCATCTAAGAAATCACTTAGTGTCTTAGGTATCATTTTTGTTGTCATTGTTATTATCCAACCCTCACAGTATCACTATGAGGCAAGTACTAGGGATAGTCCTATTTAACAGAAGGCAAACTTGACACTCAAATATATTATGCAAGAATGGTCTGGGATTGAAATCAATGGAGGCTGGGTGTGGTGGCTCAGGCCTGTAATCTCAGCACTTTAAGAAGCCGACACAGGAGGATCACTTGAGTTGAGGAGTTCAAGATCAGCCTGGGCAACACAGCGACACCCCATCCCTAAAAAACATTTAAAGAATTAACTATACATGGTAGTATGCCTGTAGTCCCCACTACTCCAGAGGCTGAGAGAAGGAAAATAACTTGAGCCCAGGAAGTTGGAGGCTGCAGTGAACTGTGGTTGCACCACTGAACTCTAGCCTGAGCAACAGAGCAAGATGCTGCCTCAGAAACAAAGCAAACAACAACAGGCACCTGACTCCAGACCAAAAAAATTTAACCACTCCGCTATACTGCCTAAACTTTCCAGTTCACTGTTCAAGGCAGATTAGCGGTAGGGACAAACACAGAAGAAGTCCAAACGATGTTAGAAGACTATTTATGAAATGCTTGCCTTCCATAGGAATGTATCTACCATTGAGGCCAGGAGTTCAAGATCAACCTGGCCAACATGGTGAAACCCCATCTCTATTAAAAATACAAAAATTAGCCAGGCATGGTGGCAGCTGCCTATAATCACAGCTACTCAGGAGGCTGAGGCAGGAGAATCACTTCAACGAAAATCTAGTTATGACTGTGATTTTAAGACTTCTGCAAAACACAATGCAAATAAGCCAGCACACAGCACTGAGTAAATATTTGTCAAAGGGTAGCTAGCAGTGTCTCCTAGTTTCTATAATTTGCTGAAGTTAATTTATTTTTCAAGGATTCAGTAGATTAACTTCAGGATATAAAGAAACCTGGTACACAACTGGGTTATTGATCGTAAGCCTCTGAGCCAAACTACATACCAAGGTTCACACCTGACCTCAGGGTAGGAGAGGCTCCAGGAATAGTGGGATGTGACTGGTAAGTGAAAGGGTGGGAGAGAGAAGCATACATTTGTGACAGTGTAAGGATGATTCATTTGCATGTAAGCATCTAGCACTAAAAGGTAATATAAGCTATTTCCTTAACTCTTCAACACCATGCTCTCAAATCCTGTGAAAATGTTCCTTCCACAAGAACTTTATTCTATCATCACAATATTGAGGCACCTGAAATCCCATAAATAAACTGTATACCTCCCCGGTGATCTCCTGACTCAATTCTCTCTGCTTAACTCCTTCAAACAATACTCAAAAATACGAGTTCTGCTTTGGGCTATGATAAACTTGTACTAGACAAGTCTTCCTATCATAGTATATGACCGATGCAACTATGTATGGTGGATGCAACTGTGTACGGTAGACACAGCGGACAGATAACTTCAGCACACTCTGAAAATGGCCCAGTGTGGCAGACACACCTGAATGCATGTTCAGAGTTCCACATATGCATTCAGCAACCTGAGATTGCCAACCTGGAGATTCACCTTTATCTGTGATGCATATCTGAGCCCCTGTCCTGTCCTGTGGAACGCTGGCCCTATGGGAGATTGAGGCTTTTTGTCTTGGGTTAAATGAGGGTTGCCACATAGATGCTGTTAGGAGAAGAGTGTTAAGTGAAAATGCTATATAAAGTACATGCTTTCTGTAGGCAGCGGCAGTTCTCCTGTTCAGCCTACCACCACTGGATCACTCTGTATGTAAGTTCCACCTCACATATAGTGCCATCCCTTTTGGAGTTGAAAGGGTTGCAGCATGGTACAATAGCACACTATAAAATTAAACTACATCAGGGGGCAGTTTTCAGGCAGTGGACAAAAAGCCATGCATGACTAAGACTCACGTGAGAGGGGAACCTGTTAACAAGCCAAGCCTCTTTACCTCCCCATTCTCTAAGGATAATTCCTCAACTACAGTGGACAGAGCTAGAATCTGAGCCAAGCAGAACAGTCATGCTGAGATCAGGAAGCCTCACTGCTAAATGCCACCTATCAAAGTAGCCTCCCCTGACCATCCTGTGTAAAATAATCCCTCTGTCCTCTCTAGACTTTCTAGCCTCTTTAACCTACTTTTTTTTTTTTTTTTAACAAATGAAATCTTGACAGCCAATGTTCAAACCAGAAATTTCTGAGATTAAATCACCGTATTAATCCAGAGCTTGATCTTTGGCTGCTTTTACGATTTATTAATCCACCCTTTTCTTTAGTTTCCATTATGTGCCAAGTACCATGCCAAATTTGTGTAAAATAACAAAGTAAATATGCTGTCCAGAATCATAAAGTTCACAATTTAAAACGTTAACCTTTACAGTAAACAAGCAGATAAATAGAAAATGTGTAAGCAGCTCAGGCTGCCATTAACAAAATACTATAGACTGGATGCCTTAAACAACAGACATTTCTCTTTTTTTTTTGGAGACAGAGTCTCACTGTTGCCCAGGCTGGAGTATAGTGGCATGATCTCGGCTCACTGCAACCTCCACCTCCCAGGTTCAAATGATTCTCCTGCTTTAGCCTCCTGAGTAGCAGGGACTACAGATGTATGCTACCATGCCTGGCTAATTTTTGTATTTTTAGTAGAGACAGGGTTTCACTATGTTGGCCAGGCTGGTCTCAAACTCCTGACCTCAGGTAATCTGCCTGCCTCAGCCTCCAAAAGTGCTGGGATTACAGGCATGAGCCACCACACCTGGCCCAGATATTTATTTTCTCATAGTTCTAGAGACCAGAAATCTGAGATCAGAGTGCAATTATGATAAGGTGTCAGTGAGGGCTCTTTTCTTGGCTTGCAGATGGCCACCTTCCTGCTGTGACCTCATATGGTGAAGAGACAGATAGGGAAAGATCTCTTTTTTAATTCTTACAAGGCCACACTAGTATCCAATTAGGGTCCTACACTTATAACCTCATTTAACTTAATTAGTTTGTAAAGACCCTATTTCCAAACACAGTAATACTTGGGGTTATGGCTTCAACATATGCATTCCTGGGGAGGATACAATCCAGTCAATAATAGAAATACAGCTAATATAATGCACTATGATATGACAATACACTGATAATTTATCAGCTACACTAATGCATAAGATAAGGTTGAAGAGTTTCATGCAATTTAATGTCTTTTGTATCATACGATTTAAATTACAATCCAAGGGGAGTATGAATTTACACTTATAGGCCCAGGGACACTCCACGTTAGAACTTTCCTTTAGACCTACTAAGATTATGCATCAGAGGCCTGTGACACTGCCTGGGAAAGACATGTCCTACATAGACAAACAGATGATATATATGATGACTGGAAAAAGCCAACTGTGTTTAAAAGTAAGTATCAGCTGGATACACTGGCTCACACCTGTAATCCCAGCATTTTGGGAGGCTGAGGTGGGTGGATCACTTGAAGTCAGGAGTTCGAGACCACTCTGACCAACACGGTAAAACCCCCCGTCTCTACTAAAAATACAAAATTAGCCAGGCGCACCTGTAATCCCAGCTACTCAGGAGGCTGAGGCAGGAGAATTGCTTGAACCCGGGAGGTTGTAGTGAACTGAGATTGTGCCACTGCACTCCAGCCTGGGCAACAAGGGAAAAAATTGTCTCAACAACAACAAGAAGCAAGCATCAAATCTATATTCCCTCTAAATTGTAGGTGATGATTTATAATTCAGCTGCTTCCCACATGGGCAACTCAACATCCAGTATTTCACAGTAGGTGCAGTAGAGATGTATTTAACTCATGAAGACTGGGTATTCTCTAGGGTAATACCAAGGATATTATCTAGTACATGACATTGCAGCCTATAACCAGGTTTTCTAATATTCTCATGTTACTGAATCACATTTTAACTACTCCTAAAGTGCTGGCATTCAGGACAGACAGAAAAACAGTCCATACTTACATTCCACTGTTAGCTTACCTTGGCCTTGGAATTGAAGAATGCCTTGGAGAAGAACTGAGTGGGGAGGAGGGAGGTGTAGAAGCGTGGCCATTCTGACTCTATACGTTCTTGCACAGATTTAGTTTCTATCTTTCACAAACTATTTAATATTCCAAATGGCAACAGATGGGAACCAGCTGAGATCTCTCCTGGAGTGGATCAGACTAAGGATCTTCATCATTCGACTGATTCCTGAATAGGAAAGAAGAATGTCATCTACTTCACTTTGACTTCTGACCCCACCACTGTATCTTTAAAAAAAAAATAGTTCTATTGAGATATAGTCATAAACCATATAATTCACCCATACAAAGTGTAAAAGTCAGTAACTTTCAGTATATTCATAGACATGTATAACCACCACAGTCAATTTTAGAATACTTTTATCGTGTCAAAAAGAAACCCCATAACCTTTAGCTATCCCCCTCCTCACCTCGCATTCCTCTAACACAAAGCAAATAGTAATCTACTTTCTGTATCTATGGGCTCGCTTATTCTAGAGACTGAATATAAATGGAACCACATGATACGTAATCTTTTGTGTCTTGCCTCTTATTTTAATGTTTTTATTTTGTATATTTTATTATGCTCCAACATATTGGGGTAGGGGAGCTAGCTGCAGTTGGCTGGGGAGAGCCCCTCTTACAGCTAGCTAATTCTTAAAGGCAGTAAACAACTTGCCCATAAACATGCCATTCATATGCAACCAACCAATCCATAGCTCATATCCCCAATTACCATCTTCATCTAACTCTCATACACTAACCATTATTTCCCCTGCCCTAAACCAACCGGGGGACCAGACAACTAGAGACTACCCACATAGCCTGGAGCCTGGCGACATTATTCCAACTAGACAATCCTAAATTGTTTCCCCAGCCTGGCTTTGCCTTTCCTAGAGAAAACATGATAAAGGGTCTGGGTCTGGGCTTTTTCCCTTCTCTCTAGGCACCCCTGCCTCCTGTCCAAAGTTTGATACTTCCCATGCGGCCCTGTATGGTGTGGCATGCTCCCTTCTGCTGGAAAATGGGAGTAATAAACTATTTTTGCAAAGGCAGTTGTCCCCACGTCTGTCATCTTACCATATGTGATTTTTAAAAAATCAGGGTATGTTTTAAAATGCCTCTCCTCACACGGAAGCTGTCTTAGCCAAAAACAAACCAAAAAACATAAACTTAACATTGATGCTACATAAAATAGGATTATGTTTTAGCAACACTATATTAAGAAGACATAAAATGAAGACATTTTTCTCATGTGTATAGATTAAAATGTGTCTCCACAAATTCTCATGCTGAAGGCCTAACCCCCTCTCCTATACCTCAGAATGTGACTTTACTTGGTTGTTGCAGATGTAAGTTAGTTACATCAAAATGAGGTAGACTTTAATCTACTCTAACTAGTATCGTTATAAAGAAAAGGAAACTTCTCAAAAAATTTCATGTGCCCCATAAATACATACATCTACTATGTATACACAAAAATTAAAAATAAGAAAATTATAAAATTTAAAAGGAAAAGTTTTAAAGGTGAAATTTGCACACAGAGACAAGCATAGGGGAAAATGATATGAAGATACCACAGATTTCTGTTGTTTAAGCCACCAGGTCTGTGGTACTTTATTACAGCAGTTGTAGCAAACCAATACATCATAGGGAAAAAAGTTATCAAGTTTGAGTCATATTTTACAGCCAAAAGGAGGAAAATGCTTTATGTAAATAACTTTATCTTGTTAGAATTTGCAATTACAACTAAAAAAGTTCATTTTCAAGTGCATCATTTTTTGTTAGGTGTGTTTTTAAGAGCATATGAATTTAAAGTGATTATTTCCTACAGTACTTAGATCACACAGTAGGCAAATGTTACAGGCTACTTAGACCTACACTCAAATTATAATAAATATATCCCTGCTGGTGTTCCATCCAAATGGTGTAATTTTTTTTTTTTTTTTTTTTTTTTTTTGAGATACAGTCTGGCTCCGTCGCCAGGCGCTAGGCTGGAGTGCAGTGGCGCAATCTCGGCTCACTGCAACCTCTGCCTCCCGGGTTCGAGCAATTCTTCTGCCTCAGCCTCCCAAGTAGCTGGGACCACAGGCGCACGCCACCACGCCCAGCTAATTTTTTTGTGTTTGTAGTAGAGACGGGGTTTCACCATGTTGGCCAGGATGGTCTCCATCTCTTGACCTCGTGATCCGCCCGCCTCGGCCTCCCAAAGGGTGTAATTTTTTAAATAGTGGGATATCAACTAAGTTTAAAATGCTCCAATATAATTGGAAAGAAAAAGATACAGAAATGGATCCTAAGGAAATAATTACAGATGAGTGTGAAAATCAGCTGAAAAATGCATCAGGATAGCATTGGTTATAATAGCCAAAATTAAGGCAAAAAAACCTATGTGACAGTAAGAGTTAAATAAGTAATGTTATGTTTACATAAAGCAATATTATATGAACCAAAAAACTAAGTAATACACTGATACGGTTTGGATCTGTGTCCTCATCAGATCTCATGTCGAACTGTAGTCGCCAATGTTGGAGGTGGGGCCTGGTCGGGGGGTGACTGGATCAAGGGGTTGGTTTCTCACCAACGGTTTAGCGCCATCCCCTTGGTACTGTCTTCAGGATAGTTTGTTCTTGTGAGATCTAGTCATTTAAAAGAATGTAGCACCCCCCCACACCCTTCTCTCGCTTGTGGTCCTGCCATTTGAGACTCCTCGCTTCCCCTTTGCATTCCCCCCGTCAGAAATTTCCTGTGGTCTCCCCAAAAGCAGAAGCCACTATTATGCTTCCTATACAGCCTGCAAAACTATGAGCCAATTATACCTCTTTTCTTTATAAATTCCCCAGTCTCAGGTATTTCTTTGTAGCAATGTGAGAACAGACTAACAAATACAACATACAAAATATATAGAAAATAGGAAGAGTAAAATGACACCATTTACAATAACAAAGATGAAAAAATCTAGTAATATACTCAACAAGACCTTTACGACAACTTTGAAAACCCTACCAATGGACTTAAAAGACCTGAATGAATTGAAACACACATCCAATTCCTGGATTAAGGGATTCAATATCATGAGTGTAATAATGGCAAAAACCTAATCAAATGAACAAGTACATGTTAAAAGTGGTCAAATCTGAATAAGGTCTGTAGCTAGTCATCACTACTGTACCAATATCAATCTCTTGGTTTGATATTATACTATTGGCATGCAGAACGTCACCACTGGGAGAAGCTGGGTGAAAGGTACTATTTTTGCAGCTTCCTATGAGTTTACAACGATTTCACAATGAAAAGTTAATTACCTTTAGGGAGAGAGTTGGATCAAGGTGGCAGTACTTCTTACCGTTTACTCTTCTGAAAGCTTTTTAAAAAACCACAGTGCAGATATATTCTATTTAAAAGAGCATATTTTCTTCATCTAGTGGCTTCAACTCTCCTAAATACCACTTTTTTCCTAAAACTTTCCTCGTTACTTTTTTCCCCAAATTGATTCTATCCTGCCTAACAAAATGCGTTTTTTTGTTATCTGTAAATAGGAAAAGACTCCAGCATTCCACAGATGTGGCCACAATACCATCTTGAAATAGGACCTCATTATTCCCAGGGAATCTTAATTCCTCATGGCAAATTTCCTGTCCCCATTGACCAGACCTCGTCCTTTAAGAACAAAATCATCTTTTTTTTTTTTTTGAGACAGAGTTTCACTCTTGTTACCCAGACTGGAGTGCAATGGCACGATCTCGGCTCACCGCAACCTCTGCCTCCTGGGTTCAAGCAATTCTCCTACCTCAGCCTCCTGAGTAGCTGGGACTACAGGCTGTGCCACCATGCCCAGCTAATTTTTGTATTTTTAGTACAGACGGGGTTTCACCATGTTGACCAGGATGGTCTCGATCGGCCTCCCAAAGTGCTGGGATTACAGGCGTGAGCCACCACGCCCGGCCCCCAAGAACAAAATCATCTTCTAGGATATACTGCAAGTCAGAGCTCAAAGGTATTCAAAGAAGACTAAAGCTATCTGGGGTATGGTACCTCATAACAAGGCATCGATCGCTCATCATCTTATGTGCCTCTCAAGGATAGCTCCCTCTTTCCCTACAGACAGTACACTTCTGAGCCACCAGAGTTAGTCACAGAATCGGAGGCACAAAGCTTATAGTGAATAAATACATGATGGTTAAGTGGAGAAGAACATCGAGAGAGGGCATTCGGCTACTTTAGCCATCCCTTTTAGTCTTTCATTTGCCAGAAAGGGAAAAATAAGGACTAAGATCCTAACAGGGTCTCTATGAGGCAGCAAGGTGCTGAAGGAAAGGCCTGAAAAATCACAGAAGAAAATGCCAACTTACTTGGGACATGACTTTAAGTTTAAAAGCCATTTTTGTCAAGGTGCCATGGCTCATGCCTGTAACGCCAACACTTCGGAGGCAAAGGTGGGAGGATTGCTTGAGGCTAGCAGTTTGAGACCAGCCTAGGCAACATAGTGACACTTCGCCCCTACAAAAAATTAGCCACGTGCAGTTCCATGCTAATTGGGAGGCTGAGGCAGGCGTAGTGCTGCAGTGAGCTGATTGCTCATTTTTTCCTCCTGATTCCTCTTTTGGAAGGGAAATTGTCCTGGGACGGCAAAGTTAGGCAGAAAGAAAGGAACTATAAGAGCCAAATCTGTCCTGTAGTTCTCAAGATCAGCTCAGAAACCCTTTCTTCCCCTACTCTCCTCCTTTCCCTCACTTTTCAAACACAAACACATTGTCATAATAGGATTCCAGATACTGTGGAGCTATTATAGAGTCAGGTATTTAATTTGTACCTATAATTCCCATGGGTACCTGGGGTGGGGGGAGTGGGGAGCCATGGGGTAAGAGTGAGGGTAGGTCTGACCAAATCCAGTGCCAGGACTGGGTTCTAGACCTGGACTCTGGGACAAACGTTCTATCTTAGAAAGCTCATGGGTGTCTTGGGAGATAGTTGCTTCATTCAGAGAACGGGCACAACAGAGCCTGATGAGGATCCAAGACATCTGACCCCCGCACTCTAGTTTCTCTGAACTAGGACATGCAGTCTTGAGGCGTAAAGCTTTTCCCTCAGTCCAGGGCTTCCCAGATTCTCGCACCAAAGTGCCCCTAAAACAGCAGAAAGAATGACACACATTCCTGGGAGGTGGTTTAGAGAAAACAAAAAACTGCGAAGTGACAGATTTCTCCTAAGGTTTCTTGGATCTCTTGACCACACTCCTTATTCTAGTATTACCAGGTTTTCAGAACAATCTCGTCTAGAAAGAAACTTGTTCCAAGGAACAACTGAGAGGACGGCCTACAGAATTAAAGAAAACCTTAAATGGAAAAATTCACTTTTGACCAGGGACAACAATCAGTAAGTGCTACCTGCTAGTCACAGAGGTAATGGTAAAAGTCCGAATAGTAGTATCTGTTAGCTTTTATTTTTATTATCACTACCTAGTCAAAAAATGGGAAACCAAAACTAGTCCCTCACACATTCTCCCTACTACCTAGTCCCCAAAACTTGTGTTCTAAGTCACCTGGGAGAAATCACAAGCCCTGAGTTCTCCTTACACATATACTCACCTCTATAACCACAAAAACTGGGTCTCAACACACAGGGGGGTACACACACAGACAGTGAAAAACACTGGCTTTCCCCCAACACACAACACTCAACCACAAAAACGGGGCTCGAAAGAGTCAGTCGGATAGTATTTTAGGCTTTATGGGTTACAAGTACTGAAACCCGCCATT
This sequence comes from Alouatta palliata, assembly GCA_004027835.1. Lineage (NCBI taxonomy): Eukaryota > Metazoa > Chordata > Mammalia > Primates > Atelidae > Alouatta > Alouatta palliata. Next base: position 73,838 of record PVKV010007777.1, read on the forward strand.
GTGCAAAAGCAGCCATAGAATATACGTAAATATTCACAATTACACATATTCGAAGTCAGTGGTTCCCCCACAGAGATGTACACACCGCAAAAACTGGGCTCTAGAGTCAATAGTAAATATTTCCAGCTTTCTGCGGCCACATAGCACCTGTTCCATCTACTGAACTCTGCCTTTCAGCAAAAGCGGATGGAGAAGCTAAACAAATGTCCACGAGCACACACATTCACAATCAGCGTCCTCCACGGCACACGAAACCACAAAAACCAGCTGAGCGACACACGTAGACGGAAACACAACGGTTCGTCCTAACACTTATTCAGGGTAACACGATGTGGGTCTCACCTACACTACCGCGCAAACAAAACCCGACACCCGCACGCCCAGATGACCCGGACGAGGCCACACTTCACACCTTCTGTCACAGACTCAAAACCATGCAACCGTCACCTCACACAACTCTACCGCGGACACTCCCGGACCTTCTGCTGCTCGCCCACTCCTCGTCCCTTCTCCCCTCCTTCCCTCTCATCCCCTTCTCCCCGCCGGGGTCAGCCTAACCGCCCCCGTCTCCGCCACAGTCTCGCCGCCATCCCGCCGGCTGCGCAGGCGCAGTAGCGCACCGAAGAGCTGCCACAGGCCACGCAGGGGCCTTTGGGAAATGAAGTCCGGGCGTCACGCAAAGGACTGTGGGCCTCTTCGCAGAAGGTGCAGGTGAATCCCCACTCTTGGCAGAAACAAACATCCCTACGCTACTCTCCCGGGTCAGTTCATCTCAAACCCGGACAGATCAAAACCAGCGCAGCCCAAGCCCTCTTCACCTCACGTTCTGGGTAGGAACTTCCACAGCCTCCTTGCACCCCGGAGGCTTCTGGATGTTGCAGGATGACTGCGTAGTGCGCACGCGCGGGTGAGGCCGGCTCCAAACCTCGTGAATGTGGAGGCGAAGGGCGGTGGCGGGCGGGGGGCAATAACCCCTCACTCGGGGACGGGTAGGTGTGGGAGCGGGGAAGGGGGCGAATTGGGGAGGCAGGGCCTCGGTGTCCACACGTGATCTCCCGAAAGGTTAAAGGAGGGTCGAGCGTCGGTCGCCAAGGAGCCCGGTACGCGTGCCAGCCTCGGGGGCATGCGCAGGCGCAGGGCCTCGCGCGCCCGCCCCAAGGACTGCACCGAATGCGCGAGCGCGCCTGTGCGCGTGGCGCTGAGGGGGCGGGGCCTCAGACCGAGTCTGGTGGAACTGTCCCTAAGAGGCGGGAGAGCGCGCGCCGCGTGGCCTTGTTTGGGGGCGGGGCCACGCGCCCACCTGCGTGGTGCGTGTGTGGAGCGGGGTGCGGCGCGCGGTCCCGGGGTCCCGGAGGGGAGTGCGCAGGCGCGGGGTCCCTGCGCGGCTGTCACGGTGGTCGCCGCTGGGGTCGGAGCCCGGGAAGACCGAGGTGAGGGGGCTGGCGAGAGTGTGGGTGTGTCTGAGAGCGTGGGCGACTGCGTGGACGTTCCTGCCCGGGCGCGCGTGGGTTTGCGCGTCCGCGATGGCGTGGGCGTCTGCGTCGGTGCTTGCGTGGGTGGTGGGCTCGAGCCTGCGTGGGATCTGGGCCCGCGACTGCGTGGGGTTTGCGTCCTTGCGCCGCTGTGGCTCTTGGGGCTTGCGCGCCCGAGGGTGAAGTGGGTGCCGCGTGTGAGGCGGGCCGTGTGTGCCTGTGTGTGAGGGGTCTGTGTCGGGAGTGCGGATGTGTATCGCTGCGTGACCCACGCAAAGGAAACAATGGAGCCTGTGGGAAGCCAGGCGTGGGTGTGTAACGCTGGGTGTGAAATTTCTGTTGCTGGAGTGTGTGTGTGTGTGTGTGTGTGTGTCAGGCTGATCTAGCCGTTTATTGTATCCTGGGGTTACTGTGTGATATGCCTGGGCGTCTGTCTGCCACTTAGCCTCAGTGGCTTTGCGGTTGTGAGTGTGTGACTGTGTGATTGTGCCGTTCTGGTGTATGTCTTACTGTAACCATGGAAATGAAGGCCCTCCTGGGGAGAATTCTGAGCAGCTGTAAGGTGTGATAGACTGCTCTGGAAATCTGTGACTCTGTTTAACTGTGCATGACTTTCCTCCTTGATAAAATAGCATATTAATAGCACTTGCCTCGGTGTTATTGGGAAGATTAAACAGGATGACATAGCTGAAACACCCTGCACAGAGCTTGTCACATACTAATCACCGTGTTTAGGTGTTGGTTATAGTGCTGGTGGTCATTTTTTCTCTGACCCTATCCAGAGGCAGAGGTAGTGGTGAATCCTGGAGGAGTTTGCATCTCTGAACTTGGGACTGGGTGGTCTTTGTCCTCATACCAGGGCATCTGACCATCTCCAGTTGAGCAGTGGTGCGCTGCCCCTGCCAAGCACCTGCGTCATCTGTTTTCTGCATGTTTGCATTTGAATGGAGGACAGAGCCCTCCTCTGAAGCTGCGAATGGTTGCGTCCCCTTCCTACAAGGATAGCTTGGAAAATTAAGAGCATAGACTGGCGGCCCCACCGTCTGGTGTTGACTTCTGGTTTCACCTCTGACTAGCTGTGTGACTGACTGGGAGAGCTTACTTAAATCCACCACCCGTAGTAGTAATAACAGAACCAACCTCAGGTTGACGGTGAGCTTAAGTAGAACTTGGCACAAGGAAGTGCCACATAAATGGCCATAGTTTTATTATGAGCATAATAATCCCACACCTGGAGAATAAAATCCACGTAGAAAAGCAAAAAGATGAATCCCAGAGTAAAGGTTTCAGGTCTAGATGTAAAATAACTTGGACGTCTAGATCAGGGCTTAGGTTCGGAATTGTGTAGTCAGGGTCCTGGGAGGGCAGCATTAGGGTGGAGGAGGTGGGGTCAGGACCGAAGGATCTTTCTTCCTGATGGAGATGTCCTTAGGGAGTACATGGGGTTAAGAACAGAACTTTGAAGTGTCAGGGCCTAAGGGATGTTTCCATATAACACAGGGGTCTGGAAATGTTTCTGTCCAGATCAGTGTTTCTCAGCCTTGGCACTATAACATTTGGGGCCAGATAGTTTGTTTGCTGGGTGGTGGGAGGAGGTGCTATTCTGTGTATTCTAGGATGTTGTACAGCAACCCTGGGCTCTATTTACCATGCCAGTAGCACACGGCAACTCCCTCTGGGTTGTGACAAGCAAAAAAAAATGTCTCCAGACACTGTCAGGTGTCCCCTGCAGAGGCAGAATCACTCTGGTTGAGGGGACCGTGATGCAGGTGCACCATGGATAGACCTGAGGCATGATGATAGGGAGAAGAGCAAGGGAGCCTGGGAAGGCAGGGAGGGAAGAGATGATAAAGGGATAGCGTTCTGAGATGAGAAGAAAGGTGTCCATGGCCTGCAGCCCAAGTAAGCTCCAAGATGCATGTTTTCATTCAGCCATTGAGTACCTACCATGGATTGGGCACTGTGCTAGTCTCTCAACAAAACAGGCAAGGTTCTTACTCAGCTGCAGATTGCATTTAGTAGGAGAGGCAACAATAACGTCTATAATAGGTGCCGATAGGTATTTTGAAAAGTAAAGCAGGGTAAAAGGATTACAGGGTGTTGGCAGGTGCTCTTAGAGTCAATATCCAGGTTTCCCACAGGCATCTTGGTCAACTCCAAAGCCAGGAATGGCCACCAGCAGTGACCCTTGGGAATCCCTGGATTAGCAAATCTTAAGAGTTTGACTTTGATCTTACCAAAGACTTTTCTCTTCCTTGAGGTCTGGACTTGAACAGAAACAAGTCAGAACTCTAGCCCTGTAGTTGAGACTCTGAGACTCAGGCATTTTTCTAAACTGTGGCTTCACGTTACTGTCAACCTGGAATGCTTTATTTAAAAAACAAACAAACAGGTGGCTCAGCCTCAATCCCCGGAGATTCTGATTTAATTGGTCTGGCATAGTGTACTGCCATCAGCCATCACTATTTATTAGAAAGCTCCCAAGAGAGTACTGTACGCACAGGGTTGAGAGCTACAGCTCAGTGCCTGCAGCCCAGGCTCCTTTGGGGCCTTTGGGAATGAGATAAATTGATTTGGAGGAGTCAGGGGGAGGATGTGAGTGACCTCTGCTTGGATATCTTGTCAAAAACAGTCCTCACAGCAGGGGTGTTCCTAGCCCTATCCTTTAAGAGAGGAAATCTAATCTGTTCCCAGGCAAAGTGGAGAAATGGCAGGCTAGACATGCGTGTGCATAGCCTGTGTTCTTCCTGTAACAGCTGTGCTGAGGTCTTTGGAGATACTGCCTGCATATGCCCCTGGCCTCTGGGGCTGGCAGGTTCAGGCCAGGGGTGATCTCTGAGTATCTGACAGCTGGTACAGCAGAAGCTGACTGGCCCAAAGGAGGAGATGAGGCTGTGGCAGTGCCTTTAATGGCTGGTTTTCAGTGTATCAGGACCTTCCCTCAATTCAGTACCCAGCACAGCCCCCCAGGCTCAGAGGTATGTCAGGGCAGGAGGGGAAAGCCCCTCAGTTATTTGCCTCCAAGGAGAGCGCAACCACTCTCCAGTAACTCTTTGAAGCATGTTCCCATCCAGGTTCTAGCCATTCTTACCTCAGGAGGACAGAGCTTTGTGCCTTTCAAAGTCCTTTCCCATCTATCATCAGGGACTCAGAAGATGAGCCAAGTTTATAGCCCTGCCTTGATGTGGTATGTGCAATCCAGCCTTATTTTATTTCATTTGTTGTTTTGAAGATGTAATTATATGTTCATGACACAAAATGCCAAAGCATAGAGAGAAGAAAGCAGGTTTTGGATTTCCCACGCATGCATCCTGGTTCCTTTCTTTAGGGACAGTCGCTGCTACGAACTTTTTGTTTATCCTTCCAGAGGCTTTTCAAACTCATGTATTTGTATACTATATTTTGCTTTTTTCTGAATGGTTTGTCTGTATTTTCCCCCTTATACCATTTTATCTTGGAGGTTTTTCAGCCGTGGTGCAATTGATGTTTTGAGCCAGATCATTCTCTGCTCTGGAGGGCTGCCCTGTGCCTTGCAGAATGGTGAGCAGCATCCCTGGCCTCCGCTCACTGGATGCCAGGGACACCCCACCTCCCGGATGTGACAACCAAAAGTAGCCCAGACATTGCAATTTTGCCCTGGGGGGCAAAATTACTCCCAATTAGGAACCACTAATATGGTGCTACTTTATTCCTTTTAATATGTGGCGTCTGATTATAAGCATGTAATAATCACTTAGCTGTTTTCCTGTTGATGGGCTGTTAGGTTGTTTCCAGTCTCCTGATAGTGGCAGTAATAATAAAGTAATAATATCCTTAGCATGGCCCTGCTTCCTGGCACTACTTTAAATGTGTTACGTATTTTGACTTATTTAATCTTCACCACAACCCTGTACAGTCATTGCTGTGTTTTATCTCATCTTACAGATGAGGAAACTGAGGCCTGGAGAGGACCCCTAGAGTACCTCAGTCCACACAGATAGCGGATGGCAGAGTTAAATATTAAACCAAGACAGCTTGCTGCAGGCCCACCCTCTTACCCAAGGGAATGTACTGCCTCTTTCTATAAACTCTGCCACAGTGAATACCCCTGTGTGTCTCTCATTTTGCACATATGCAAAGATGTCTGAAGACATGTACAGGAAATAAGGTTGCTGGATTAAAGAGTATACAACAGGGATAAAGAATGTGTATCTTCAGTCTTGAAGACATTGCCAAATTACCCTCCATTGAGGTTATACCAATTTCTCTCCTCCAGCACTGGATAAGAATTCTAACCTCAGCTTTTTCAGTGGGTCTCAGTCTTCATTGGTTTCCTGGATGCTTGGTATATGGTTGACCCTTGAACAATGTGAAAACTGCAGCATGAAAGCTTTACAGCTTCCTGGAACAATTCATTTTACTTCAGTAATTGGAAGGGGAAAGCCAAGTGATCTGCTTATCTTGTAAATCATTTAAAACACGATTTTTACATTAACACAAACCCAGATTTATTATGAAGTAGTATGCAAAAATGAACATGTTTCAAAACAAGAAATCAAAAGAGTTTTCTCTTATGGGCAGCTGCTATGGGACATATCTCAAACCACAGAAATAGGCATTAGTCCTCCTCTCCTCTTCAGGGATATCTGCCCAAAGTTGGAGAATTCCCAGGCAAAAATGGTGCTCTGTTCTCAGAGGCCCTGCAGCCGTGGTGTGCTGCAGCTGGCTCACGCAGGCCGTCGTGCACATCTCTTCCCAGCCTCATGCCAAGTGACATCAGTTCAGTAGCTTACAGCTTGCTGTGGTGGGAGTATGTATTAGTCCATTCTCACACTGCTATAAAGAGATACCTGAGACTGGTAATTTATAAAGAAAAGAGGTTTAATTGGCTCACGGTTCTGTAAGCTGTACAGGATGCATAGCAGCTTCCAGGGAGGCCTCAGGAAACTTTTACTCATGGCAGAAGGCAAAGTGGGAGGAGGTGCCTTACATGGCCAGAGCAGGAGAAAGAGGAAGGAGGGTGGGGCTACACACTTTTAAACAACCAGATCTCGTGAGAACGCTATCATGAGAACAGCACTAAAGCGATTGTGCTCAACCATTCATGAAGAATCCACCCCCGTGATCCAGTGACGTCCCACCAGATCCCACCTCCAGCATAGGGATGGCAACTGAACATGAGATGTGGACGGGGACACAGATCCAAACCTTATCAGGGTATTTACTCCATGGAAGTTAGTAAACGCTGTAAATCACCCCTGCCACAAGCTGCTTGTTAAACATTTCCAGCACACCACTGTCCTAAGGTCCAACAGAGCCCAGAATTCAGGTGTCCAGGACTCAGGGCAGACCCCTTGGTCCCCATCTCTGTACGAAGGAAGCCTCACTCAGAAAAGTCAGAATCAAAGGCCAGTCTGCTCAGTTTGCCACCGAGCCCTCACTCCTCAGTCTTAACATGATGTGCTCAAATTTTCCCTAACTCCTATGGCCACTCTACTGTGACGGAAACATATATATGGGGATGTTTTCAGGAAGGATTTCGCCACACTGACACCTCCCGTACCCTGCCAGGTAGTGGATAGTGGACTCCTGCCCTGTATGAGGAGTGCAGAGTGTGCAGCTTGTGGATAGGGCCTCAAATCCAGGCTCCATCAGTTAAAACTCTGTGACAACAGGCAGGTTATCGACCTCTCATCCCCGCGATGCAAAATTGGAACGCTGGGTGGTTGGTTTGCCGTTAAAAGCTAAAGGAGATGGTGTAATGCATATAAAGGATCCAGCACAGCTTTCATTCTCATCATTCTTAACTGAGGAGGTGATGTCGCTGCCCAGGCACTGAGCACATTCAGCACACACACCTGAGCACGTGGGCAAAGGACTGTAAATGTGACCTTTTCCCAAACTCACAGCCCACAGAACTGACCCCACCTGGCACTTGTAACCTTAACAGCAATGGTGATAAATACAGTTTACCTCAATGGAGCACCGACCCATGTGATCTCATCTCGTCCTCCAACAGCCCTCTGTCCTCCTTTTGCAAAGGTAAAGGAGGGAGGTAAAGACCCAGCAAGGTTCAGTAACTTACCCAAGGTCACACAGCTGCACACTTGAGAACATTGGTCAACTCATTGTCTGGTGGAGGACAAGAGGTGAAGCCAGAAGGCAAATGTGCTCACAATAGAATGTGTTTCCCCTGTGAAGAAGTCGTACCTGATACATGTGAAAGACACCCTTACCCCGGTTCAGTGGGTGAGGGAAGGCTCCTTGAAAAAGTGTTGGTAAAGAAAGTTAGTGTTTATTACAGAGCCATTCAGTCATTGAGTCAGCAAACACTTAAGCCCTTTCTGTGTGCTTGATGCTGGTCTAAGGCACTTGGAATACAGAGACTCCTGTCCTCAGGGTGGCTGACGGTTAGCACTAGACATAATAAGTAAGCAAATTCTGTAGGGTATTACACCATAATAAGAGCTACTGAAAAAAATATCTAAACCAGCTGTGAAGGGTAGGTGGGGTGGGGGCAGCTTGCGTTACTAAATAGAATGGTTAGTGAGGTTTGCTGAGGAGGTGAGGTTTGAGCAGACTGAAGCAAGTGAGGTGGGGCTGTGGCAGTCCGTTCAGGGACTAGCAGGGAGGCCCTGGCATGGGGGTTGGGGTGTAGGACCCAAATTTGATTCTTCATTCTTACAACTCCCTCCAGAAGTAGGTTTTGTATTGTCACCGATTGAGAGGCGGGGAAACTGTGGCACAGGGAGGTTCAGTGTCTTGCCCAGGGTAACACAGCTGATAGGAACAGTTGTCACTCTCAGGGGGTCTGACCCCAGAATGATGTGTTTACCAGGAAAAGGAATGGGAAACTGTAAGGAGCCGCCTCGCCCTTCCCTTTGACCCTGGCTAAAACAAGGTAGGTTCCTGAGTTTCCTCAGCATGAGGGAGGTCTGGATGCGCGTGCACGTGTGTGTGTTTGTACGTGTGCGCGCGCACGCACCTGCAAAAGGGAGGCAGGCAGGGCTGAAAGGAGCGGCCTCACAGGCTGGCTTCAGTGATCACCAGCCGACCTCTTCCTCTCACCCTAGCCCTGTAATTCCCCTGAATTACAGATGTTTTCAGCACCAGGTCACTGACAAAGCAAAAGAAACCCATATATTGGGCATCCTCGTGGATGGAAGGGTGGAAGTGGTGGAAGGGTCAGTCTGTTCATTTTCTCTTGCTGCTGTGACAAACTGCCACAAACTTAATGGCTTCAAAGTATACTCATTTATTCTCTTACAGTTCTGAAAGGCAAAGCTATGAAGCTGCCTCAGCAGGTGTTCCTTCATCTGCAAGGCCAGCAGCATCGCTTCCATCTTGCAATTTCTTTTTCTCTCTGACTCTGATCCTTCTGCCGCCCTTTTATAAAGAGGACCCTTATAATTATGTTGAACCCACTTGGGCAATCCAAGATTGTGCTGTTGAGAAATATCTGTTTAGCCTTTGACCTGTTTTCCTGGCATACAACTCTTGAAATCTTAGAATTTTCAGTGATGTCTGTGAACTCAAAATAACAGAGACAAGTCTCAGTCAGTTTAGAAAGTTAATTTTGCCAAGGCTAAGGACAGACCCGTGACACAGCCTCAGGAAGTCCCGACATGTGCCCAAGGTAGTCGGGGCACAGCTAGGTTTTATGTGTTTTTGGGAAACATGAGACATCAGCCAATATATGTGATATGTACATTGGTTTGGTCCAGAAAGGTGGGACAACTTGAAGCGACGGAGGGGGCTTCCAGGTCATAGGTAGATAAGAAACAAACAGTTTTTGAGTCTGTCTGCATTCCTTTGAGTCTGATTAGCCTTTCACTGAATTCAGTTTACATGTAAGAGGAGGGGAGAGGAGTAGTCACCTATGCCCTAGTCTGGCTTAGTGAAACAGGGCAGAGGAAGCAATCAGATATGCATTTATCTCATTAATTCTGTGTGTCCTTTGTCCAAAAAGAATTTCATTGTGGGCAAAATGCGAGGGAAGTATGTGTTTAGTAATAAAATGGGAGGCATGTTTGCCTGAAGCAGTTCCCAGCTTGACTTCGCTTTGGGGGTCTGGAGATTTTGTTGTTGTTTTTGAGATGGAGTCTTGCTCTGTCACCCAGGCTGGAGTGCAGTGGCGTGATCTTGGCTCACTGCAATCTCTGCTTCCCAGGTTCAAGCGATTCTCCTACCTCAGCCTCCTGAGTAGCTGGGATTATAGGCATGTGCTAATTTTTATATTTTTGGTGGAGATGGTGTTTCCCCATTTTGACCAGGCTGGTCTTGAACTGCTGACCTGAAGTGATCTTCCTGCTTCAGCCTCCCAAAGTGCTGGAATTACAGGTGCAAGCCACCACACTCTTTTCTTTTACATGTCTTTTGTATGCTAATGAGATGGCTGGTGGCTGGCAGCCCCTGGGTTGATCACCAGAAAGACCAAGGCAGAACTAGACAGTTGGGACTTCCAACTCCACCCTCCAACCTCTGGGAAGGGAAGAAAGACTAAAGGTTAAGTTGATCACCAAGGGCCAGTAGTTTAATCAATCTTGCCTGTGTAATGAAGCCACCATAAAAACTCAGAAGGACAGTGTTTGAAGAGCTTCTGGATAACTGAACAGGTGGTGGTTCCTGGAGGGTTCCCAAGGAAGGCATGAAAGCTCCACACCACCTCTCACATTCCTTGTATTTCTACACATTTCTTCCTCTATTCTTTGGAATATCCTTCATAATCAGCCAGTAAATATAAGTTTACTTTTTTTGGAGTTCCTGAAATCTGTGAGCTTTTTTTTTTTTTTCCTGAGTTCCGTGAGCTGCTTTAGCAAATTATTAATAATTGAACACAAAAAGGGGGTTATGGGAACCCCAGCTTAAAGCCAGTCAGTCAGAAGTTCCTGAAGTCCGGACTTGCAACTGGTGTCTGTAGGTGTGGCAGTCTTGGGAGCTGAGCGCTCAAGCTCTGGGATCTGATTCTATCCCCAGGAACGGAGTGTCAGAATTGAGTTGGAGGACACCCAACTGGTGTCTGCTGCAGAAATGATTGCTTGCTTGGTGTGTGGGAAACACTCACACATGTGGTCATGGCAGTGTTCTGTATTGATTGTTGTGGTGTAAGAGCAGAAGAAAAACAGTTTGTGTTTTTTCCACTTTCAAGATAATCTTCCCTCACTACCTCCAAGATCCTTAACTCAGATCTGCAAAGTTCCTTTTGCTACGTAAAGTGCCATATTCATGGGTTCTGAAGATTAGGATGTTCATATCTTTGAGGGGCCATAACTCTGGTCTACCACAGTCAATAATGCCCCAGCACCCTCATTCCCCCCACCTCATTCCCGGGCAGATGAAGTCAGGGATCCCCTTAGACTGATGTGGCCAGCATAGCACACCCTGCTAATTAGAGGCCCCGCCTAGACCATGGTTCCTGGACCCCCTTGCCCAGTGAGTGTTGCTGGAAAAGAGGGTCTCAATCCAGACCATAAGAGAAGGTTCTTGGATCTTGCACAGGGAGGAAATTCAAGGTGAGCCACAGAGCACAGTGAAAGAAACAAGTTTGTTGGAAACTACTCTGTTACAGAGTAGGGTGTTCTCAGAAAGCAGGAGAAGGAATTGGAAACTGTGAGGAACTGTAATTAAACCTGGAATGTGCAGATATGCTTACTAAAGGTAGGGCTATCTGTGCTATCAATGACCATTCATCTTTCACCCTACGCCTGGTCATTCACATTTTCTCTGAGGAAAGTGGGCTGTACTCTCAGGACATCTGGACATTCTGCAGGCTTCATGGGAGATGGTCTGCGTGTCTATAAATTTTCTGTAATTATAATAGGTGGTCAGCTTGGGATGTGACTATTTTCAGACTATAAGCATTAACCTTAAGCAGGGGCCTTGTGAGTGCCCACTTATTCACTTTAAGATAGAGTCACTTTGGCCATGTTTTATTAAACCAGAGGCCTGGTAACCAGGGATCCTTCTAAACAAGAGCACCAGCGTTGGGTGTGGCTCAGGGTACCATCCTGAGGGGTTGGGAAGCCATACTTCCAGCTGCCTCCCACTGGGGCCAGGACGTTGATCACGTGCCCACCTCAACTTCATCTGTAACAGAACAACTGTTCATTAGAACCTCTCTGTAAGGCTGATACAGCTGAGGGGTGTGATAGAGGGGTGGTTACCTCTTATTGGCTTATGTTTCAGAGTCCGCAAGGCCACCTCCCAGGTTTAAGCATTCTCAAGGGCCTCCCAGGACCCAGCCAGTAGTCATGCTCACAGCTAACGATTTATTACAGCCAAAGAACACAGAGCAGTATCAGCAAAGGGAAGGGTGCACGGAGCAGAGCCTGGGGAAGTCAGGGCCAGGCTCCCAGGAGTCCTCTCCCAGTGCAGTCCTGAGTGACATACTAATTCCCTTAGTAATGAATTAGAACAGCATATACAAGGTGCTGTCTACACAGCGTAGCCATTAGAGACTCAGTGTCCACATTTGTTATTGTGAGCTGCTCACATCAGCATCCTTTGCTTGGCAGATACCAAAAGTGCAGACTCCCAGAAGGAAAGCAGGGGTTCAACGTAAGGTATAAATTGTGGGCTCCCTGCACCACACGTACAGTGAAGTTGAAGGTATTCTTAATAATCAAGAAGAGTTTTATATCCATGTAGGGAACTGTCTCCCACCCAGATTGTTAGACACCAGCACACAGGACTCTTGGGAGAGCAGCCTCAAGCCTGCCCTGCTGGTCTCTCTGCTCAGCTTGTTTCCTCTGACATGGGCAGATGGAAGGGTGGCACACTGTATTGTTAAGAGCCAGGCATTCGGGGCAAATATCCAGGTTTGAACTCTGGCTCTGCCACTGGTCTACCTTATGACATTGGGCAAGCATTCCTTCCTCTCTGTGCTTCTGTCTCTTCATCTGGAAAATGGCATTAGAACCAGACTTGCCACCAGATGTGAGAATTAAAATAATAATCTTCAGTGTTGCTTAGCACATGTAGCACTCAACATTTATTCATCTTGTTAATAATTCATTGTAGTATTTCTATTCTTACTACTACTTTATCCTACAGAGAAGGAAGTGTAATAACCCAAGCATTCTTATGCCTAGCTTCTCTTAAATAGGACAAGGCCATCTTAGGATTCACGTTTCATATCAAAACATATCTGTTATCTAACTCTGAACTCAAGCACGATGGCCTTGGATTTATTTATCTTCTTCTGCCTCCATCCCCAGGGGGACGAAACGAACATCTGTAGAGGGAATGTCTGTTATTTCCATTTTTCCAGGCTGTATCCTGCTACTTCTTTTCATTAAAAAGTCACAGAAAACTTTTGGGGACATTTCTGCTGTTGGCACCAGGGTACGATGATGGCATTCTTTTGAGGCATGCACTGGAACGTTTAGGGCTGAACTGTCATCATGTCTACAACTTTCAGGCAATTGCTTTTTAAAAAAAGTGTGTGAAAAATGTTAACATTTGGTGAGTAAAGAGGCATTCATTGTATCATTTTCTCAAGATGTCAAGCTTTCCACAATAAGGGGAATGAAAAGTATGTCCCCATTTCCGTCCTCTCCAAAGACAAGTGTGGAGGACCAGGGAATGGCTGCAGCAGAGCTGTCTCTCTGGGATGGGGTTTCAGCATACTGAGGATTTGGTTGAGTTAGGCAGTGAGTGTTTACTGAGCACCTGCTGTGTGCTAGGTGGGTTCTCAGCCCTGGGAGTAGAGCGGGGAACAAACCAAAGTCTCAGGTCATCGTGTGAGTGCAGGGAGAGGGGAGGTACTAATCACATAGACACCCACATAAACAAGCTGTTTTCAGAAAGTGGTACGTGCTATGAGGAGAATGGAGCAATGCAATAATATACTGCCCTGCAGAAAGATAATGTGAGGCACATCATTTTAGATTTTCCAGCAGCTACGCTGAAAAGGGTAAAAAGCAACAAATTTATCAGTAAGTTTTTTTTTGTTGTTGTTTTGCTTTGTTTTTGAGACAGGGTCTCACTCTGCTACCTAGGCTGGACAACAGTGGCATGATCTTGGCCCACTGCAACCTCTGCCTCCCAGGATCAAGCAATTCATCTCAGCCTCCAAAGTAGCTAAGACTACAGGCACACACCACCATACTCAGCTAATTGTTTAATGTTTTCAGAGATGGGGTCTCACTACATTGCCCAGGTTGCTCTCGAACTCTTAGGCTCAGGTGATCCTCCTGCCTCAGCCTCGAGCGGTGGGATTACAGGCCTGAGCCCCTGTGCCTGGCCCACTGCAGTTAATTTTAATAACATATTATATTTAACTGACTGTATCCAAAATATTGACATTTTAACATGTAGCCAATATAACCAATTATCAATGAGATAGTTATTTTTTCATACTAATAGCTTATATTTTTTCATACTAAGTCTTTGAAATCTGATACAAGTTTTATACACACGTCCATCTAGACCCTTAATTTGCAGCGAAGATACCTGATCTGTACTTAATTTCATAAAACCTTTGGAAAAGTGGAGTCACATACCCAAGTTGTTCCAGACATACTTTAAAGTTTTATAGTAACCACATTGAGTATCAGTTTTTCATTTTAAATTCACAGTAAATTACTTTTAATAATTTTAGCAATAATTTAAAAATTTATTTTATTATTGTTTTAACAGTGAATTGATTGGAATGAAAATGAGTTCCAGGCTGGGCACAGTTGCTCATGTCTATAATCCCAGCACTTTGGAAAGCCTAGGTAGGCTGATTGGTTGAGCCCAGGAGTTTGAGACCAGCCTGGGCAACATGCCAAACTCTGTCTCTGAAAAATACAAAAACTAGCTGGATGAGGTGGCAGGTACCTGTGGTCCCAGCTATTTGGAAGGCTGAGGTGGGAGGATTGCTTGAGCCCAGGAGGTTGAGGCTGCAGTGAGCTGAGATCACACTACTGTACTCCTGCCTGGGCAGCAGAGCAAGACCCTGTCCCAAAAAAAAAAAAAGGGAAAAGGAAGAAAATAAAATGAGTTCCTCAGTTGCACTAGTGTTATTTCCTGTGCTCAGTTTTCACATGTGACTAGTGGCATTCACATTAGACAGCATAGGTATAGCCTGATACAGGGCAGAGATTCTTTTATATGGGCAGATCAAGGGGCCCCCTCGAGGAGGTGATCTGACCATATCTTCCCTCCTCCACTCCACCCACCCTAGTCATGCCACGAACGTTTCCCCCAGGTTTCTGCAAAGCTACCTACCGAGTCCTCTCCTCACTCCTGTTCTCTCTCCTAACACACAGTTTACCCACTATATAGACACACCCAATTTTTTTGTTAACTGTTAAGTCTGATGCTGTCATTCCCCTACTCAGCTCCTCTACCTCCCCCAGTGGTGTCACACTTTGGATCAGATCCAAGCTGCTCAGCACCCCTTTCATGATCTGGCCCCTCCTGCCTTAGCCCACCCTCCCCACTGCACTCACTCTGCCTTAGTACACTGACCGTGTTCTCCTCACACCAAGCCTGCGCCCAGCCAGGACCCTGGCACCTGCTGTGCCTCTACCTGGAATGCTCTTTCCCTAGCACCCGTGTGGCTCACGCTCTCACATTTGGACCTTAGCTCCATGTGGCCTCCTCAGAGACATCTTCCCTGACCATCCCACTACTCTCTAACCCCTGCCCTGGTCTGTTTATTCTTCATAGCAATGACCATGACTATCATTGGGCTTTATATGGCCTTGCTTCCCCTACTGGAATGTAAGGTGCTTGGGAGCTGGCTCTCTTCCAGTCTAACTCACTGTTCTCTCTCCAGTACCTGGGACAGCTGGACACCTAGTGGGTGCTCAGTAAATACTTGTCAAATGGATGGCCAGGGGTCTGTACAGTCCTCATTTACCTCCTAATCAAGAACCCGCTGCCATCTTAGGTATAAAAAGTGTTGGCCGTGTCCTTCCTGACCGTGAGAGGGTGAAGGGGGCAGGAATGCTCCAGGTGTTCTGACAGCCGTGTGTGTGTGTGTGTGCGTGTGTGTGTCCATCCAGGTTAGGGGCCTGTGGACTCTGGCACTGCCCAAAAGGCCCAGTTGGCCTCATGACCTCTCTTCTCCCCATAGCCCTGCCTTACCAGCTCTCTGCCCCTCTCTGAGTGTGGACCCTCAAGCGGGAGGAAAGGATGCCTGCTGCACGGGGGAAATCCAAATCCAAGGTAAGTGGCAGTTTCTCTATTTTCAGGAATATGCCATCGTGCCTTGTGAGATGTTGACCATTCACTTTCCTTTTATGGAGACTTGTTGCCTATTGGAGATCCATCCAATGCCTAGTCCTTGGTTTTCTCCCATTGCCATGGGGGATAAGAGCCTGAGAAGGGCCCAGCAGCCAGGAAACTGCCCAGCGGGCATCTCTCCATTCCCCAGTGTGCACATGGCCACTCGCCTGTTGGTTCAGCATTTCCAGGGGCTTTGCCAGTGCCAGCAGAAATGCCCTCCCCAGGAGAAATGTCCTCCCTGGAGGAAGATGCGAGCCACTGTGATTTCTCAGCATGGAAATGAATACCCAGGTGGGGCCTGCAGTAGCAGAGAGGATTTGACATGTGCTCTGGAGTTAGTCTTGTTGTGTGGTTTTGTTTCTTTTTGTAAAACCCATATTTACATGGAGGAAATCCCTCTAGCTAAGGTCCCAAGACTGAGAGGCACCACATAGCCCTGTTATTCCGTTGAGTGCATTGGCGCAGGCAGTGAGGTGGTATGGGCAGCCTTCTGTGGTTAGCATGCTCCACCAGTGTCAGTCATCGAGTGGTTTTTACAGCAGCAGCTCAAATGCAGTTTCCCATAACAAGCGTGTTTGCTTTCAGTTATGTGTATTAGTTCCTCCTTGCTGCTGTAACAGATGAGCTGCAAACTTGGCAGCTCAAAACAGGACGTGTTTATTATCATGCAGTTTTGTGGGTTGGCGCCCAGGCACAACATGGTTTAGCTGAGTCATCTGCTTTGGAGTGCACAGGGCGGAAATCAAGGTGTCGGCCGGCTGTGTTCTAATTTGGGGCTCAGGTCCTCTTCCAAGCTTGCTGATTAGTGGGCAGATTCACTTCCTTCTCACACTTTCCACCTGACCCTCATTTTTCATCTTTACGACAGCAAGAACTAATAACCAACTGGCCAGGTCAAGTCCAAGATAATCTGCCTATTTTAAAGTGTTCTTATGTTAAGGTCAAGTGATCAGTGACCTTGATTATACCCTCAAAGAACCTTTTGTCATGTGTAACATATTCATATGTTCCTTGGAGAGCATGTGGTTAGGAGATTAAATCAGGAGCCACACTGTCTGGATTGAACCCTAGCTTCTCCATTTACTAGCTGTGAGACCTGCAGTAAGTTTTCTCACCTCTCTGGGCCTCAGTTTCCTCATCTGTATCATACTGTGATTCCGTTGACAGTGCCTCTGCAAAAATGCCTTGCCTTTGTAAATGCCTGGTAGATCCAGGTTGCCACGTATTTTTAATGCAAGATAATTTTAGTAGCAGCTGTGTTTTTTTTTAAAAATATAATAGAAAACATTTATTAAGCACTTAAATTGTGCCAGACATCATTATAAGCAGCTACATACATCATTAGCTCATTTATTATCTCAGCAATCTCATGAATTGTTATTATTGTTCCTATCTTGCCAATAGAAAACTGAGGTACAGAGATATTAGGTGTCCAAAGTTACATAGCTTGTAAAAGGAGATTTGGTGTATGAACCCAGCCAGTCCGGTACCAGAACCTGCATTCCTAACTACCCTATTACAAGAATGCTTATCCAAAAGTGATTTAAAATAGAGGAAATCTAAAACCAACTTAAAGGTCCACAAATTAGGGTAAATTTCCAATATGACATAGGTATGTAATCACTAAAAACATGTTTTTCAGAAAAATTCAATGATACAGGAAATGTTTATGAAAATATAAAACAGCTTAATATAGTAATGTGACATTTATTGAGTGATTACTATGTTTCAGGCTCTATTCTACGTGATTTATAATGGACTATCTCAATTAATTATTACACTTACTTTGAGACAGGTACTATTTTCATCCCCATTTTACAAATGAGAAAAACTTCCAGAAGTTAAATAATTTTCTCAAAATACAGACCCTGGGATTCAAATGCAAATTGTCTGAAACCGGAAGCAATGCTCTTAAATAGCACTCTACACAACTTCTCCTTTATCCTCCTATAAAATGAATGTAAATTGCAAGCACCCATTAATTCTTTCATTCAACAAGTATTTACTGAACATTTCGTATGTCCCAGGTACACCTTAGCATTCGGACTACAGCAGTGAACAGGTAGATAAAGTTCCTCTGTTATATTTTAGTGGCAAATTAAAACATCAGACCACTCATTGTAATAAAGTTTAATGAGCACTAAAACAAGGGAAGTTCCAGGGTGCTTTGGAAACTGGTAGTCTAATTCCTGGTATGACAAGTCCCTTTTAAATCCTATTATTTTTACATATTAGTCTGGGCAGGACACAATTCAGATGATCAATAAGCACTCCACACATCCAGCTGTGTCTTATATTGTATTGTATTTAATTTGTTTAATACACCTGCCCCTTTGGCTTCAGAACCCTGAATGCTTCCTGAATGATTCTTGTACCTCATGCCTCCCATGTTTAAGATGTGTGTACTGTTTCCCCCAGTCACGTGGAAGCACGAGCCCATGGTGAATGGACATTTGATTTTTCATTTCAGGCACCTATAACATTTGGGGACTTAGCCATCTACTTCTCCCAGGAGGAGTGGGAATGGCTGAGCCCCATTCAGAAGGATTTGTATGAAGATGTCATGTTGGAGAACTACCGGAACCTGGTCTCGCTTGGTAAGGCTCTTCTTCCCCCACAATCCAGAACCAGCCTGTTGAGGGAGTTGCATCACTCTGGGTCTAGTCAGGAAAATGGAAACCACTACATTTTCTTTCTTTCTTTTTTTTTTTTTTTTTGTGATGGAGTCTTGCTCTGTTGCCCAGGCTGGAGTGCAATGGCGTTATCTCAGCTCACTGCAACCTCTGCCTCCCGGGTTTAAGCGATTCTTCTGCCTCAGCCTTCTGAGTTGCTGGGACTACAGGCACGTGCCACAACGCCCAGCTAATTTTTGTGTTTTTAGTAGGGATGGGGTTTCACCATATTGGCCAGGCTGGTCTTGAACTCCTGACATGATCCATCCGCCTCAGCCTCCCAAAGTGCTGGGATTATAGGTGTGAGCCACCGCACCCGGCTTACATTTTTTTTAAAGATCTATTTTGAGATATAATTCATATACTGTACAATTTACCCATAAAAAGTGCACAATTGCATGGTTTTTATAATAGTGTATTCAGAGTTATGCATCCATCACCACAATTAATTATATTTTCATTATTCTCACTCAAAAACCCAGTACCCGTAAGTAATCAGTCTTCATCTCCCCCAGCCACTCATCCCCCTAGATTAGGAAACTACTAGTCCACTTTCCATCTCTATGGATTTGCCTGTTCTGGATTCATACATACGAAATCATAAATATGTGGCTTCTTTCATTCATCATGTTTTTGAGGTCCGTCATGTTTCTATCTCTGGATTTGCCTGTTCTGGACCTTTCATACATACGAAATCATAAATATGTGGCTTCTTTCATTCATCATGTTTTTGAGGTCCGTCATGTTTCTATCTCTGGATTTGCCTGCTCTGGACCTTTTATACATACGAAATCATAAATATGTGGCTTCTTTCATTCATCATGTTTTTGAGGTCCGTCATGTTTCTATCTCTGGATTTGCCTGCTCTGGACCTTTCATACATACGAAATCATAAATATGTGGCTTCTTTCATTCATCATGTTTTTGAGGTCCGTCATGTTTCTATCTCTGGATTTGCCTGTTCTGGACCTTTCATACA